>JABJVR010007260.1:0-11703 GCA_025773905.1 Chitala chitala | reverse complement strand
TACATTTTATTCATTTAGCAGATGCCTTTGTCCAAAGCGACTTACAATGAATAATAGTACACGTGCGTGTCACAAACAAGGTCAAACAGTATCAGAGAATCTGACAGTAAGTGCTGTCCTGTCATCAAAGTGCACACGATTAAGTCTGGCAATTGTCTCAAAGTCATTCAAGTAAATTATAAACGTATAAAATGTAAATCTTGAATTAACTACAGAAACATTTACACAATGGAGTTAACGGAAGCATAGATGCAAAGATTTCAGGTTTACACACACACACACACACACACACACATATATATATATATATATATATATATACACACATACTCCAATCCTTCTACTCACCTGACATTAATTCATTCCTACTAGTAGTGTACTAAAATCTTCAAAATTCAGAATGATTCTGCTGCTAACTACTCACTGTTGTTACCATGGCAACGTGAACTCGTAACATCAGCTTTGATATAATGTTAATGAACACGCCACAAGAAATATACATAATAGGTTAGTTTAGAGCCAAGGCTGAAAAAGTCCTCAAGGAATTTGGTTGTAATGTGAAACTAAGGTCAATTAATGTGGATCAAAATTATGTGTTTATAACACTCTCAAGAATTAGACTGCAACAGTTAAATTTACATTTCTTTTGCTTTGAATCTTGTGTTATTTCCTACAATAATGAACATTCCGTATCTCCGAGAGTATGAATTCGAGGATTGTAAAATGCATAACACGTTTAAATACACCTTAGCTCTGTAAATACTGTATTTTCACATAAGTGTACTAACCTTAGTTTGTTTTTTGTGCAAAAGGCAAAGAAAACAGTTTATATTAAATAGAAGAACGCCGTGAAAAGGGGTTGCATTCAAAATTAAAAAGGGAAAAATTAACAATGTTTATGATTTGTCGGGTCACAGACGGAGGCAAGAGCCGTAAAATAATGATACCAAGGTGTGGCGTCAGTCTCTATCAAGCTTCAAAGCCCTTTTGCCAACACCCTCCATTTAAACCCCAGCACTGATTACAGCTTTTAACGAGGTTGTTGAGCACCTTTTACCTTTGAATACCTGGAGTACAGTAATTTCAACCTACGCTTTTTCCATTTCTCTTTCTCCCTCTGTCTCTCACTCCCTTACTCTTTTTCTCCATGTCTATCATCTTTCTTTTTTTTTGTTCCTCTGTTAAGAAAAATGCTTTTAGATTCCGTTTGGTGGTCTGCACAATGACACAGCCTTTAAAGCAGAGAAGAGGTGCGGCGTTGCCAGGGTGCGTCACGGAGGAGACGGGAGTCCGCAGTCTGAAACCGTTCAGGTAATGGTTTTAAATGAAGCCCTCTCTAAATCACCAGCATCAGCGAGTCATTACTGAGCTCTCACGGATCAATCTCTCACCTTTTTATACATAACCAGTGAGGAATGGAGCTGGTCGCTGACTGCTAAACTGCCAGAGCCATTACGCTCTCTGGCTGCTGCACTTGGTGCTAACAGGGACAGAGGTTTGCTGCCGTACGAGTCTTTTACAGCTACATTCAGCCCTGGAAAATAAACAAATTTTGCAGCGGTGGGAAAAAAAAAAACCCTCAACTGTCATTACTGTGATAAGATTACAAAATACAAAATAACTGTTTGCTCCAACAATGCATAAAACAGTTGTGTTCAATATTATGTACAGGTTATATATATATATATATATATATATATATAGTAAAAAAGTATACTCTCTCTCTCTTACTATATATAGTATAACAATGAATATTTTTCACTATCTCAACTACCATGCACTGCACTATGTTTCAGATAAATCACATGTAATATGCTTTTAGTGTGTATTCATACATTTTGTTTCACTAGAACCTCACTTAGATTCTACTGCAATAAAAGGGAGTGATTGTGTGATTTTTCTAATGTAAATAATGTGAATAATTATGTGTCTAGGTTCTGATCTCTTGGAAAAAGGAATCTGTATTTGAAGCAGCAGGGACAGGGAAAGTGCTCCAATGCCCTTATAATAGATATTTAATTAAATGATGAGGGAAATGCAGTGATTAGGGAAGCCTTGAGTTGCAATGTCATTCAATATATTGTTTTCCTTTGGAGCACAGTTGTGTGTGACAAAGCTTATTGTTTTTTTTCTTCTCTGTGACACTTAAGTTCTGTATAGCTGTATTCAGTCAGTATTCACTGGGTACAAGTTTTTACCAGGACTCCTATAAAAAAATATTGAAATATCAGAATAATACTGAACAGCAGTGAAACCACAATGTGGCTACTATGGGATGCTAACATCCCAGGGTAAAGCTAGTACTGTGTCTTCTGTTGTAAATATATAGACAAATAGAAATTAGAAAATGCATGTATCTGTCTGTACAACACCATTCTTTAGTCGGGCTTTCGTTTGCTCACACACATCCCAGCCACACACCACGAACACTTATTCAGAAACCGCATGCACATTCATTGGATTCATTATCTCGTTTTTGGTTATTTCCTGTTGTGTGCGCTGTGAGTTTGTTCAGTCTTGGACCATGTGCCTTTGTGGGGGGGTTGCATATTGGGGGTGCTGTCCGAACCTCCGCGTCACTTTATGTGTCTCACTGAGGCGTGTGTGTGTTTCAGGTTCTTGACTGTGTATGTCGAGTTCCCTGTGCCTTTGCGCTTTGTTCTGCATGAACTCACTGCCTGGCACTAGACTCTCCTACCAGTTCCCCCTGTTCTGAGTTGGAATTGTGTTTTGGATTACTGGAAGCCTGTTTTCACACCAATAAACTGAGCCATGTACTTGGATCCTACCTCGTAACTTTGTTTTTCTAACAGTATGCTCAAGTGTATGTGGTACAAAAGCGAAGGAGAGAATTTCATATTGGGGGGGTATCCCTAGAATTTGACAAAAAAATACACTTACCAAAGCTTTAAATATTGAGGCAAAATCTCTCCCACCCTTCTGACTCCAATGCCCTTGACGCAGTACATGCAATATCTATGCATTCAGGCATGCCGCATGCATAATTCAGAAAGACATTTGTTCAGGCGGCACAAGACAGGAAGCACACAACACCCCGTCCTTTGCTCTGCAAGCAACACTTCCTCCAATGTCTAGGCATGTCACATTAGAGCTTTCACCGCCCCGACTGTGACAGCTATAGGACTTGCCCCGAGCTCCCGTGCGTGTCCCACCACACGCAGCTCAACGCGGGTGTCGCAACAGCCCTGACGAGCGCTGTCGTGCCAGGGACCCTGAGCCTGTTTCTAGGTTCATCAGTGGCACTTACACACCTTCAATCTGTCTGAGCAAAGTCGAGGGACTCATAAACCGAGCTGTTAACATCCGCGAGATCAAAGCACACAAATACCGCGGATAAAACCATTAAAAATAAATGGCTACTTGTACAAGGCTGAGATCAGCTTTAACAAAACGGGGCAACAAAGCTAAGAATTCCAAAAATAATGAAAAACTAAAATCACATTTTTCAGTGTGTCTTAAGCAATCGTGCCATTTGAACTTTAAAGCTGTCTAGTATAATACCGTCATCGTAATGTGGCATCAGAACTATTTTTAAAGCCAGCCATCTGGGAGGCTGTCAGCCTGGTAACTTAGGCAGTGTACGCACTCACTACATTTTACAAGCACAGAAATGCGGCACTCTGACAACACGAAAATACTGTCCTGCGGTGAACGCCTAGAGAAGAGGGTCCGTCACTGAACGGAACGTATAATAATAAACATCGGAAAATGGTAGACAGTGCTTAGCTAACGTGCAAAGGATATAATCACGTCTGTGGTGGGAAGTTCACATTGGCGCTACCTGCGTTCTGCTGCCGAGTGGGGAAATGTTTGTTGAGGCAGCATTAAAAAGTGGTGCTGGTTGGTTTAAAGACAAGCCCACTTCTCTGGCTCATCATCTGGTGGCAGAAAGCCGGGTGTGCAGAGACAAACCGGCAATTCTGGGACGAGCACCGCTCTGCTCACACGTCCCTGCAATTAGCTACCAGATGTGGCGGCTTTCGTCTCACACGCCTCGGCTTCTCGTGGACGTGTTAACGTGTCACGGGAGTGCTCGTTTAGGTGCCTGTGTGGCAGAACTGCTTTCAAGTCTGCCCCCCGAAGCGTTTAAATGACCGCTCGGCCGCCTTGATCCTGTCACATAGTTGTTTCCCTTTGCCCTTCCTTTCCCTTGTTTAGGGGGGCATGAGGAGGTCACAGAGGAACCTTTGGTTATTAAGGGGGATTTTAACAACCCTGCTGTAGGAACTATGCCCGCCCTGCAACTGCAACCTAAATGCGAGCACAAGGAGAGGCAGACAGCTGTTTAACTCACACAGCTAAAAGGGAAAAAATAACTAGTCTCAGAGGAGGGGTAACGGCCTTTTCTCAGTTGTCTGCAGCAAGGTCGTCCAGCGTGTGTGTGTGTGTTTCACTGGGTGGGGGGTGATTTCTCAGTCAAACAGATTTCCTGGCTCCCCTTAAAATATTTGACACCCTCAGATCTAGGAAAAGGGGCAGGACGAGATCATCTGGTCATGCAGAGAATGTCATGGAAGAGCGATGCTATGAATTCAGAAGCCAGATTGAAGGACTTGAATTGGTCGAACTTTTTGGCCCGTCGCACAGTCAGGCACAAAGTCACCTGCGCTGTGCACAGTTGCTCCCCCCTCCGTCTTTTGTTTTTCTCTCGCTGCTCATTCTCCCTGGTTTCCCGACTGACCCATCTGTCCACTCTGACTCTCCGCCTGCCAGTAAGAAGACAACACCTGAGGTGTGTGCCGCTCCATTTCAGGCCGCTGCACCAGCCTTGTTGTCCCAAGAATCCATCGTTCGCTATGAAGGACAGATAAGCTTGGAGCAGAAGAGGAGTGTGGCTCTTGGCGCTGATAACCCTGGAGCTCACGGGTCTCTGACAGGTCACACAAGCCTGTTTTGTGGTAGGCACTCGAGATACCCTGGCTGATTAGCTCCCTCCCCCCCGCTCTATCAGTGGTGCAGCACCAAACCGCTCCGCCACATAACCATTTGTCAAATACAGCAACGGCCAGCGCAGGCCAAACGTCATCCCCCATGGAGCCTCACTACACCTCACATCTCCACGTATAGCTTTCTCCGTCTACTGTTGCATCCCTAGTGTTGGGTCTTTATGCACGCCTCGCCATGAACAACTCCTTATTTTATCATGTGCAGGAAGGTATAAGGAAATACACTTAGGAAAGCAGGTCCTGCAGGTCTGCTGTTGAGTTTCTGGTGTATAGCAATGAAGGTCCGCTATAAGATTATTTATGCAAAATAAATAAAATGAATGATATACGATAAAGGCCAGCCAGAGATGCTGAAGATGATGTAACCAGTTATAAAATTTGGCAGGCAACTACAGGCTGAGAATCTATCCACGGTTCATTGTGTGACTAATGCCACTCTGTAACATAAAACACCTGGCAAATTAACTTTCTGCCCTTCACAGGCAGCAGGGCTGTTTTGTTGTTACATTGCAAATAACTTGAACTCTTACTTTTTACCGTTTACGTAGCACGCACTTCGTTGCAATGGATGATTTCAATTCACGGCACCCGCCTTAACTTTACAGGCTGTGTAAGCTTTAATTATTTATTTATTAATTTGAGACCGATCAGCTGATGTTGACTCTAAAATCACGCCAGCCCTCGCTGTGTCCGCACATGGCCACATGCGAGGGGCTCCATTGACGAAAATCATAACAGCACCTTTATTTTGGGGCCTGCTAGAGAGAACGACAGCACCAGCTGACGGGGAGGTGGGGGGGGCAGACCAGTTCTCATACGCAAACTGGGACAGAGCAGAGGCGTTCGGATAACAAGCCAAACTGTCACCATGGCTGAAGAGTTGCATCCTGTTTCGTTCGTTGCGCCACCTTGAGAACCATTTTTTGCGCTTTCTTCCTTTAGAGAAGAGAACCTTTTTTGGCTAACATGATAGCAAATCGATGGCTGTTGTTTTGTGCTGGGCAGAGTTGCGGGCAACGCTAAAAACAGAGGACAAGTCTGGCTGCTTAATGATCGCTCATCACCGACCCAGACCCGCTGCTGCAATCCCATAGAGAGATCAGCCGCCCACATCGCATTGTCTGAGAACCAGCAGACACTATGGGAAAGTCAGGTACACAGTATCTGTGTTACCTGCGTTGGAAACAATAGTGTGGCATGCGGTTTGCTTTGGGGGTTGAGGGGGGCGCCTTTCCTATTTTACCACTTACATGGTAACAAGGAACAAAAGTCTCTTCGCCAGTTTATTCAATAGTTTTCCCATTCAGATCTCACATTTGCAGCTGTTATTTACTCATTTTTCCATACTTGCATCTAAAAGCAATGTAAATACACGTTTTAGCGAAATACCTTTCTTTACTTATTTAAAATTGCACAGAAGTCATAGCTGGAGCACAGCTATATAAAAATGTGCCACATTAGGCCCTTGTAAGTGGCAGCTCTGGCATTAATGGGGTGTGGTTAGTACAGTGGGCATATCTACGGAGAGGTCCACGCAGACCAGTCAACCTCACTTGTTCCATCTGGATCAGCGTGGCCTTTACAATAGAGTCCCAGTATCTTCAACACGCATTGCATTTTTGGGACTACAGAGAGGGGCTGAGTGCATGTGTGTAATTGGTTTCGAGCGTAATTCTGTGTGCATTACAACTTTCTTCTTTGTTTGCTTTAATTTCTTCATAGCTCATCGGGTGTCCGCTTTTTTTTCCCACTCTTAAATCAAACGCCTGTTGCTTCGTGCATAGCACACTTTGCGTACAGTAACGTGCGACGCTACTGTAATGACTTCACTTTGCACTGAGTTGACCTGCGTGACTCGTGCATTTGCTAGTTAAACTCTTTCAAATAAAAAAAAAAAAACAAAAAAATCTGTGTTCTTGCAAGCAGAAACAGCAGAATACAAATGTGGAAATAAATTAATCAAACCTGATGTATAAATGAGCAATTTTATTCTTGGGCTAAAGTAAAACTGTTAGCTCTGCACCACTAAGAACAGCTTATATCGCAGCTTGACCGGGAAAAAAAAAAATTGCATTACATTAGCGGTGCGACAAAGCACCTCTTCCATTAGACTAAATTAATGACTATGGCTGACACAAAAGAAATGGTTGGCTGTGTTAATTACATCATTTTCAGAGGAGAGCTCTCTCTTATAAGCCTGGAAACAGGTAGTTTGTCCGCAAAGAGGGTTTTGTTCAAATGTCCTCACAGTTGTGTCCCTACGCAGCCACAACTTTCCCTGTGAAATGGAGTGTTTTGCAGCTACATGGCTTCAATAATTGCACATACATGCTGATGATTTTTTTTAAACAATGGCATATAGTTTTACAGCTGCCTGTTTGATCGGCACAATGTAGGCGAAGCGTTTCATTCAGAAACTCTGCTGAATAGATGTTCCTCATACTCGAAGCAGCAGACGCGAGGTTACTAGGTTACTCTTGCATGCGTTGTTTTCTGCTCGTTCAGAAGAGATGCTGTTGATGCCGGTATTCCGTGACAGTAAAGCATGTTTACGTCTGGAGTCTACCAAGGCCAACATATGTCTGAGTCACGGTTCAGCAGGGGGTTGATGGCCACTTACATAGTTTAGGTTCACATCTGCGGTATGGCTCTTTCACTTCGGACAGCTAATGAGAAATAGCCCTAGCATATAAACACAGAACCCAGCATTAGTGGAAAAACACATGTCGTCAACCCTTAGGACAATATTACTGTCCAAAGCTATATTACTATTCCCAAGGAAATAAAAAAAGGTTGTTTTGCTTCTCTTAGAATTGCTATTGCAGCAGTTTACGGAGATTAAACAGCAAGATATATGACCAATGTAGGACGGAACGAACCAATCGAGATCTTTTTCAGTAATCTCATTTCAAGAATAGAATGGAGATAAAATGAAACTTTTCTGAGAAACTCCTGAGAGACTTCTTTTTTTAATCCAACAGAGCCTTCTGGGTGGTCTTTAAGATCATGTTTTACAAGAAAGATTTCTGAATGGTTGGTTTTCGTGAAAGACGATAAGGTTGTGGTCTCACTAGTTCAGATTTTTATTTCACATTTTATCACGTACCGCTTCAGGTTTGCCTCCAGTTATATACTATACCAAAAACTACGACCTTTATCAAGAGGACAAGATGGAAGATGCTGAAGATGACACCAAGCTGAGCTCCAAGAGAGGCAACTACGCAATTACACATTAAACATTAGAAATGTCAGGGCCCTTAATCATCTGAGCAGTTAAAGGGTCAAGAAAGCGAACAGCAGGAGTATTCGGGGAGGTCTTTGGTGTCTCCTAAATAGTAATGCCTGAATGGAAAATACATCCAAGACAGTTTTATAAAGGCAGTTTGCACAAGACGAGGGTCAGTCCACAGTGGTAATGATACTGCATTCATGTGTGTTGGTAGTTGGAGGGTGAGATTAAAAAAAAAATAAAAAAAATTACTGTTTACTGAAATTTATCTTCCTGGTCCTTGAAAGGGTCGCTTTGGCTTGGTTTCTCAGAAGACCCTAAAGTTGAGTCACAGTAAAATACTCCGCCCTGAAAACGCGCAAAACGTTAGCATACGCCGAGCAGGGTAAATAATTTAACACGCTTTAAAGCGATAAACGTGTACCATGGGAAGGAGTTAATAGCGAAAATGAGCCCTTAAAATAACGGAGCCTCCCGGCAGCTCCGCTTCCCCGTCTGCCGGCTCGAGAGCAACAATAACGCGTAGCGGACTGACTGCCGCTGCACTGTGCGCAGTGATAATGGCGTTCAAAATTACGGTGGGCTACAGAAACAGATAAGAGCCCCTTTTTGCAACTGTGAACGCTGGGAGAGAGACAAGCGCGGGATGCAGGATGCTATTTTTTTTAAAGCACATAAATACACAGTTTTACACATACAGATGCGTAACAATTTGCTGTGCACCTCGTGAACTCAGTTTATGAACACATTTATGGAGTCGGGGTAAATTAAATCCCCATGTTTATTGCTTGTCATTTCATTTTGTGATTGCCTGTGCTTCAGTCTAGAACATTCTTCTTTTTCAGCTCAACTGTTTATCTATCTCCTTTTAATACGTGTCTGTATGTGTGCTATTATAGAGTACTTTTCATTGTGGCATCTTCCATAAGGCAACGCCCAAGCATTTTGGACTGAAATGAGAAGATATTTTTTCCACCTGCAGGGGGCACTGTTGCCATTCAGTTCGCCCTTCCACCAGCCAGCAGTATCACGAGAACATATAGCAGGAATATCTCCAGATTAACTGTTTATTACAGACGTCTGCAACTGCTGTCTTTGGAAGTGAAGCGCTTTGGGCCCTTAGCGCCACTGAATTTATCTGATTATGTGTACAGTTGCCAGTATTTCTTTTTTATTTACTTAAAAGAATTTTCTTAAAAGAGAATCCGTCAGTGTGACCAGAAGTTTCCCCATGAGTTGTTTAAATCTCTCTCTCCCCAAGTACCCTGAATTACGGCTCGTTATTGGAGATAATTTGGCACAGCTTTCATCTGA
Organism: Chitala chitala; assembly: GCA_025773905.1. Classification (NCBI taxonomy): domain Eukaryota; kingdom Metazoa; phylum Chordata; class Actinopteri; order Osteoglossiformes; family Notopteridae; genus Chitala; species Chitala chitala. The sequence continues at coordinate 2,193 of JABJVR010007260.1, read as the reverse complement.
ACGTGGAAGTGACACTACAAAACCTGCCTATTCCGTAGCCCAGAAATGCAGGCTGTCATCAACTGGTTATATAGCAGGTCAAACCTGCATCGCAGCAAAGCCAGACCCTTTTCAGAGGACCCAGTGTGAAAGGCAGTTTTTCCACAACCATTAATTATCATTAAACAGGAAGAGTGTTGACTGACTTGCTGCCTTAATCCACTGTTCATTTACATTTAAGGGCGGGGCGGGACGGGGCGGGGGAGTGAGAGTCATTCATTCCTGGGACTTATTTTGTGGGCCGACATTGTCCTTCCTCCCCTAGATTCGTGGGGAAAGTGGCACATCCCTGTCATCGATGGCCAGACGAGTTGAGGGGGAGGCTAATTAGCGCTGCCAGAGTGGCAGCGGCGGCAGAGCCCGAGTGCGCTAATCCAAACGGCCGCTAAAATTCCGCTCCTCTCCGGATTTCATAAACGGCTGCCAGCGAGGGACTCTTGCATAATTCGCTCCACCTACATTCGAGAACGCAAACCTTGCCGCAGCGCTGCCAGCGGGATTCGGTCTATGGGCGTCATTACTTCGATAGGGAGAATGACGTGTGGTTCTGTAATCGGAGGGGGCGCGAACTGTTTACAAATATTCAGGAGAGTTTTTGGTCTGCTGTCAAATAGGAGATGGATGAAATAGCAAACATCCCTTATCCTGCTCACAGCAATTACTTTATATCTGGGCTATTACACCTACAACACAGCTAACCTGAGCACTGTGAAAGCATGCAGTGTTTCTATGAGTTTAGAAATTATTTTACAACCCTAGAAAGAAATTAAAACGAGTTAAATCTTGTAATCAGATTTGCTTTTTAAAAATACATTAAAAAGACATTTTATGGGCATCACCTTTCAGATGTCAAAGTTTTAAATATTTCAGTGAGACAAAGAGCACATTTATACCCAGAGAGATCAGCTTTGTGGATGCATCTTGCTGGGGTGACAACACTTGAGGGTGCAATGAAAGTGCGTAACACTTTCTGTTATGGACCACATAGCGCTTTTGAGGGAAAGGTAACAACATGGTGGCAATGTTAAAACCAAGAAGGAGGCCACAGAAGGGCGTCACCTTGGCTGGATGTCATCTGAATCCTCCTAATCTCACTGAGCATCTTCATACTGTACTGTAAAAATGTCTACAGCTTCAGTAGGCCGATGAGCACATGATGTTAAGGCTCATGCTGATATTATGGGCTCGTGTTTGCTTGTTATATAAAAATAATTATGATGTAGGTTTTCTTGCATGTAGACAGGTACATGAACTTGTCAGGCTCAGAATCCTTAGCTTAAGTGTCACACTACAGTTTTAGTGCTACAGTCGGGAATGCTAATATGGCTCTCTTGAATAAAGCCTTGCCCTCAGCGCAGTAGAAATAACACTGTGGCAGGAGGTATTATTCGGTGTTGAACACCCATCAGACTCCTCGTAGAAACCAAACCAGCAGCAAGGAAGGGGAGCGGGTCTGAAGAAGAACAGAGAAGGAGATAAGGTCGTAACAGAAACAGGCTCAGCAGCTTTGGACCAATCAGAGCAGAGTTGGGGTGTGTCTGGGGGTGGGGCTACAGTCAGACGGCAGCTGACGTTTTGAGCGAGAGTTTTGCTCTTCCCAAAAGACAGCGTTGCGAGCTGTTTGGGGGGCCCTTCTATCTCTGACAGACACTGTGCTGTGTCGGAAACCAGATAACGTCCAGTGATTGCACATCACTCCTTAGAGTCTCATCAGCAGAGCCTGCAGCTCCTACAAGTCAGCGATGCTCTTCGGGGAATTCTGCATCTGCTACTCCAGTAAATAACCAATAACAGCACACTGTTCTGTAAGCACACCCACATTCCTAAAATCACAAACTCCACAATGACAATGTGCTTGAAGTAAACACTAAGAGTAATTTTGTGTGAGCATAGTAAAGGAACAAGACTGCAGTATTGCATTTATTTGCTGGTGTCTAATGTCTCAGTAGAAATGGAATGGCATGTCCAAATGTTATAAAGAGCAGTAAACGTTCAGGAGCAGGGGCGAAAGGTATTTCTGAGATTGTCTAACCCAGTTTCTCAGTGTTCTCTCAATGCGGTGCTGCATCTGACTTTAAAAGCACTGTGTGTGTGTGTGTGTGTGTGTGTGTGTGTGTGTGTGTGTGTGTGTGTGTGTGTGTGTGTGTGTGTGTG
>JABJVR010007259.1:0-11704 GCA_025773905.1 Chitala chitala | reverse complement strand
CAAAAATAAAAAACACATAAAAAAAAAAAAAAAAAAAAAAAAAAAAAAAAACCGGTGGGTGAAGACACCCCTCCCCCCACCCCCACACACACACACACACACACACACACACACACACACACACACAACTAACCTCAAAGTGATTATTAAACAAATTTATATACTGGGTAAAAATGCAGACAAAATGAAAACGTTCCTAAAATAATGGCTCCATTATAATTCTCAGGAAACTTCTGAGCTGCATCCTACATTGAATGACATCAGGCAGTATTGCCTGAAGTGGACTATCTCTGTCAAAACATGCCTCCTCATTTACTTTTTGCCAATTTGTATCACATCTGATCTCCTTGTGAAATGTGAAAAAATATATATTAAAATCCATGACATGCACAGTAAGTGTGGCCCAACACGGATGCTGGTTTGAGTAAATTCATTTCAATTTGTTAGTGGTTTCAGCCCTAGTGCTGGGGTTAGTTAGGACTCTTCCAAAACCTTCACCTTCTACTGTCACTGTGCTGTGATTGATGTGCTACTCTGGACTGCTGCCAACGCCACAACTGTCTCACGCCTTAACTTGACAGCTGCTGTGCAACACTGGTGTGTCCAAACTGAGGCACCCCGCTTTGTTACACTAACAAGTTTTATAGGTGTTTTTTCAATCCATTACATGGAAAACAAAGTCATAAATTTAAAAAGAAATAATTTATAATGACCTTTTTTTTGTAAATGATAGGAACTCAGTGAAAACTGCAAAACGTTTTTCCAATGGAATGTCAAAAACTGGCCTTGTTTGCGTTTTTTTGCGGGTGGTGGGAGGGGGAGTGTAGGCAGACCCTACTCTTTGCCCACTACCTCCACCTGCCCCTCCCTTGATGGCACCCAGTTGTTCGGCACACAAGAACCTGCCTGGGGGGGTAGGACCGCGCTGGCAAGGTGGTTTAAACCCAGTGTCCACCACACCCGTCGGCCTCGGACAGACTAAACACCCTCCGGCGTCCCTTCCTGCCAGACCTGACTAGAGGAAAACAGAGCACAGATCACAGGCCAGACCATGGTACAGGGGTGAGGAGTGGAGGTGTCAGGCAGGCAGACAAGCGTGAGAAGACATGCAAGCACAGGCTTGGGAGAGAGCTGAGGAAAATATACAGAAGACCAAAAGGACACACAACTCACTGTCAGCCATCCCACCACAATAAATGGCCGAGAACCCGTATTCATGGAGAATACATACAAGTACGTTCTCAATTTTTGTCAAACAGAAACCAAGACGACTTAAAAACAGGTTTCACAAATGGAAAAATATACATATTTTAGTCAACAGAACAAACCACAAACAGGAAGTGAAAGCTGGAAAACATGATGCATTAAGCAGTTAATCACATCTCCTGTCCCTCAAACATCTCCAAAATTAGAAAAGTTCAACCACTAGCGTGGGCTGAGACCGGACCTGCTGAGGAAGAATACGAGGCCTGGAGAGTGTGGTGATACGGCGGTCAGGTGGCAGAGGCCTCGAGGGCCACGCTGCGGCTCGCTGTGCTAACTTTGGCTTTCAGAAGAAACGAACTTTAACCGGCGCCCCCTGGAGGGCGGCTCAAACAAGACGCGTGGCACTCGGTCCTGTTCTGCACCTGCATGCCAGCTGCACGTAACGTGCTCCCGTTTGCTCAACTTCTCAGAAGCCAACTTGCCAGAAAAAAGACTGGTAGTGCTCATATCAGGCCTGGTGTCAACTGAGGGAAAACAATCAACAATGGCGTGCACAAAGACGGCACAGGATGAGCCATCAGTACCACGGGATGGGACATGCGTACAACATCCTGATTTCAGCCCACGACTTTGCAAAAAAGAAAAGCTCCGTACATTTGGGCATAAGAAATTTCAAAGGTGAGTGAGGGCCTTTATAGGATTTAAAAAAATGAGTAATATCTGTGCTGCACGGAGTTCAGCGCAAAGTAATTAAGCATATATGATCAGAGCTCACAGCGCCGCAAAATACAAAAACATGTACTTTTTTGTTGAACTGTGGATATGAAATGCAGAAGTGAGATGGTACAGAGAAAAAAAAAAAAAAAGTTGTTATGGATGGTGTTACAAATCAATAACAGATCATAACTGCCCACAATTTCTATGCTGGTGGGACTAGAGCCAAAACTAAGCAATTGTTATGAAGACAACACAATGAAGCGAGATCACACATTTTTAAACTGTTAGGCATGCTAAACACGTTCTGGATAATGGTCAAAGTCAGATTATCAGTAAAACACCTATTCCTGAATTACTGTATCTGTCGCTGGATTATCAATGGTCTACTGTAGAAAAAAATAATGAGATTTCTCTGAAACCCTTAAGGTGGCATAAACATAGGTTAACAACAACAGTTCTACAGTTGGTTTGTTATTCATGGCACCATCAGGCTAGAGACATTATTTTTTTTTAATAAGGAGTCAGACTGACCCATCATGAGAACTACAGCTCGGTCTGCTCTTGGCAATCAAACCGTAGTGACAACAGTGATGGGGACCACAACCTCCTACCCCTGACCTCCAACATGTAGCCTTGTCCCAAAGAAAAGCTGACAGGGGCAGACATGACTGGGCAGCCAAACAGGTTTCCCATTTTTTCACCAGCGAGCTCTGCTCTGAAAGCTGCGGCATGCAAACATCTCAATCTCATCTGGACTTTCTCCAAAACCACAACCCTCTACCACTTCACTACAAAGCATTGATTTACCAGACCTCAAATAAATTTCAGTAAAATTCTCATCCCACACTGTCTTTGATTCTGAGGAATTTGACATGGGTGGGGGAAATTTGCCTGAAAATTTGTCTAGGTTCTACACAAATATGAGGGCACAGCTTCTCCTTATTACCTTGTCACTTCTCAAGAATCATTTCAACCTACACCTGGTACACTAAAAATATAGCTGTACATAAGATTTGAAAATATGCTTCAAATTACTGGTCAGCACTTCAAACAGTCAAAAAACAACGCATATACTACTAAAAATTCACAATTCTAAATCACATGTAGGAATCAATGCTTATTTTCATTTACTCCTTGCATTTAACAAAACATGCCGTTGTCAACAGAACGTAAACAAACAATGCAGCATAATTACAACAGGCAGAAACTTATACCGAAACACAAGTCAAGACTGACTCTACACACAAAGGACAGACAGGCCTACTTAAAACCGAATGGCAGAGGTTTGTGGCCTAGCTTAGTGCTAACACACACACACACACACACACACACACACACACACAGTATAGTACGTGCACAAGCAAGTGGTTGCAGAAATCCAGAGACAAAAGTCAAAAGCACACACGAAGACAGGCAGTGACAAAGCTGGGACAGGAAAAGCCAAAGCTGCAAAAGGGGAGACGTGCTAAAGCTCTTTAAACCCCAGGCAAGAAGGCCCCAGCTGACAGCGTTCCAGAAAAACAACCCCTTCCACTCATTCTGACTCGGTCCAAAGACCATGAGGAGTGAATGGTTTGTGGTTCCAAAAGGCTGGGGGGGAACTGGAAAAGGAGAAAGGGAGGCACGGACTGCATTACCTGAGGGGCTCTGGGCTGCTGAGGGGGCGGAACCAGAAGCAGTGCTGGCAGTGACAGAGTCACAACGGCCCGTACTGCCACTTGAGGGCGGGGAAGGCGATGACAGCGGGGAAGGGGCAGCAGGGCCTGCACACTGAGCTACTGCAAAACCTGTAAGACATGCACAGACCGCACACACGTTAAGGGCTATGCTAATACTTACACACTACACTTGAATTACAGAACCTCCAGATTCATTGTGACACCTGACAGTGTGTGTGTGTGTAAGTGTGCGCGTCCGTGGCGTCTGCGTGTGTGCGTGCGCGGAGTCTGTGTGCGGGCGGTGTCTGTGTAAAAAAAGATGGAGGTAAGAAGCAGAAATTAAGCCATTTTTCATTCTGACCTTTCCTCAAATCTTGTCATCTTTTGTAACTGCTAAAGTTATTGGGAACAGTAATGTTAACCCTCCCACACCGGTGGCATAATTAGCACCAAGTCTGCTACACTAAATGCACAGCGTGGTAAGACAGGGCTGAAAAGAGTAGGAGGCTTCGAGTACATGCGGTCTATGGCAGGAATCCAACGAGTTTCTTATAACCCAGAGGGCCCTACCTGAAGCTACAGAGCTGAAGAAAATCCCAAACATGCAAGTGAAAGTTGAAAATTAGTCAAGTAATTTCCCTTCCCCCCTCATTCTGGCATCTATTATAAATACAAGACCATATCTGACTTTTCGAGTAACACGGTTGAGGTACACGATGAGCTCCTATGGCTACTATGTCTAAGTCCAGTTTTGTGGGGCGTTATGTCAACATTAGGCTAATGTATCTTTACGAGGTCTGGAAAATGAACTCAACAGTTCAGCCAAAGACATTGGACACTGTGTGATACTGAGGAAGGCACACAGTGTTTCTTTTTGAAAGGCAGTTAAGGTCTTAGAAAGGATCTTGGCCTGCCTTCTAAAGCTTTCTACTCTGAAACCAGCAAGAATGCAGCTACATACCAAACAGCAGGAGACTCAAGCCTTTACATTAACCTGACAGCAAAAAACACACCATTACTGCACTGCAACTATGGCCATAATCCAGTTAATGAAATCAAACAAAACATGTTATAAGTATAAATGCTCAGTCTGAACTAATATCTAGATGGTTTATTTCTGTAAACAGCTCAGACACAAAAAACTACAGGAACACTGTAGCCGTTGTTTGGTGAAACACCACAAATAAATTCCATGCAGGCAGATCTTCTTTGCAATCTGATCACACTGGACTATACCTGACAGAATACAGAGAACTGTTGTGTTCACATAAAGGAACACTGTCCCCCAAGTATCAATTATTTGCCTTCACAGTGAAATGTTGTTCTTGACCACTTGCGTAAGAAAGCCTGTTATTGTTCAAACAGAAAGCTCAGAAGGAAAAAGCCTTTTTAAAGTTTGGCTGGAAAAATAAATAGAATCTGTGGCGTGTGAAGGCTTTGTTTTCTGCAATCAAAGCTGAAAAATGCTAAATGTGGAGCTGCTGTGTCTACCTGGGACCTTGTCGACAGAAGCAAAGACAGAGCGCAGGCTGCCTGGGTCACCAGGCCCACGCCGGGATTGGTCGTAGAAGCGGAAGGGAAGCTGGGAGGATGCGGCGGCGCTCTGGCTGAATCCCAACACCTCGGACGCTGGCTGAACGGGGAGGTCCAGAAGAGCTATGAGCAGGTGACACGGCAGAGCCAGCACAATGTTGAGAGGACAGCTCAGCAGTACAGACTCACCCAGCCTGGGCAGAACCATGACAGCTGATAGACAGAGACTCCCTCACCGGGCAACTGAGGCTCAACACCAAAGACTTAAGTTAACAACAATACCTGTCACTGACAAAAAAAGTCACTGTTGTTGCAGCGCAGCGTTAAAAACTCCCTTTTACAGGTTACGGTATCACAACAGCTCACCTGCTATGCGCTGCATCTTCATGCGACGGGCCTGTATCCGACCCTTAGCCAGCCGCTGCTTGGCGATGATGCAGCGGATGTGGTCGGCAAAAACGAAGGTTGCCTGCAGAATAGGGAAGGGCTTAGCATGTGGGTTGGACGTGGGCTTGTGGATGGTGATGTTCAGGGCCCGGCTGTCGTCCTCAACGCCCGAAACCTGCATGTCCTGGACAGAGATGTAGGCACACAAATATGGGCAGTGATCCAAAATGGCTCCCTGAGGAACTGTCTACATGATAAGCACCATAAAATACAATGTAAAAGACAAAACCACTGAACTGGTCAATGAAAGTGCGTATGACACAACAGAGCACGGCAAGGATGTGCGCTCTGTGTTAGTGTTGGTGCTGAGGCAGGCCACTACCTGGAGCAGCCCGGCGAACTTGACAACGCCCCATCCTAGGCGCTTGCTGTCGGGCTCCACAAGGCTCATCTGGTAAACATCCACGGCTAGGAAGCGCTGGGCCTGCCCACCATCCCTCGTTACCACCATGCAGGCAATCAGGTCGCTGTTATCTAAGTGATGGGAGCAGACACGGTGGGGGGGAGGAAGAGGAGCAGGGCAAACTAAATCAGTGCAGCCCAACCCTGACGGAATGAGGCATAATAGAAACTGGAAGTAACGACAGGCACGGGACGCCGCCTGACACCCGGCAAAAGTGTCAGAATTCCAGCCTAACCCAAAGCAGGATAAGCGAGCAGTGCGGTACTCTGGCACCAGTGTGTGTTTGAGGGAACTGCCAATAGGAAGAGAGCTGAGAGAGCACAAGTGTTCGGCGTGCTGTCTGCGTTCAGTCTCCACACCACTCCAGTCCTCCTAGACTCAGCGCTGCAGAATGCATGCACGTACTGAGACCAGCGTCCACTTATCCACCTGCGCTGGCCCGTGTTGGGCAGATCGATTCTGAGTTTAATCACTTTGTAATACTGGGAAACAAAAAGAAAACGGGGGTGGAGGGGGTGGGGGAGTGCTCTCAAGGTAGCGATAGTCCCTATAAAGCATTACGCTTGGTTTAGAAACACAGAAGTGTGTGTGAAACACAGAAGTGAAAGATATTTACTGAAGACTTTAGTCACCGACTTGCCGTGAAAACATGTGGCAGTTTCTAGAGAAAGTGACTAAAATCCAAGCCAGCCTGTCTGTTTTTTCATATCACCAACTGTACTTAGAAGTGACAAGTAACAACAACAAAAGATCCAGTGTATACAATGTAACCTATGTAAAGAGGCTGATGCAGGGTGGAAATCTCATTTCACTCCAGTTAGGAACAATAAGTACAAATATTTCCCCAAGTGCAATTCCTGAGGGGGACACAACTGACACAGCTTGGTTTACAGTGACATACTAGGGTGGGGGACAACCCTTTGTCCCCCAGGGTCCCCTCAGATATCTACCTATGGGTCGATGCATCACATCCTACATTTATGCAAGTGTTTATTACAATTATTCTACATCCCCTGCGTATTTGTTGACAATACTTACTAATATTCATTATTTGTATAATAAATGTTATTTCCCCCCTCAGCTGTTTTTGGACACACAATGTATTTATCATCAGTTCATTCAGATAAGAAAAAAATTATGGCAAATATTATGAAAGGCATTCTGCTACTCCCAGTGTGGCATAAATGTCTCTGGTTGTCTTGGTCAAGTCTTCAGAACGCTCAGCTGAGCCATTCTGTGCCCACTGTATTACGTCAGCCCTGGAGAAACCTTTTGCCAGATGCACGAGTCATTGATACAATCAGCCAGTCTGCTTGGCCACACGTTTTTCAATATTCAAGACATTCCACAGCAGCAGCATTGCTGCAACATACGCAGGCAAACATACGCACATATATCCGCGTGTGCACCCACAGAGAGAACGTCACCACTTGGGGTGACACGGCCTGCAGTACCCTGTGGTCAGGAACTGAAGGTTCTGTCTGGAGGTTTCAGAGCCTGGTGATTGACAGTGGCAGCAGCAAAAACCAATGAATGACTCATCACACCACACCACAGTGACAAGCGTTGTAAAGCAGACGTGCAAGAACTGGGTTTCCAAGTAAGAAAACCTTACGCTGGAACGAATGAACAGAAGTGCATTTTTCACAATGACTTGGAAGGTAAAGAGACCGCTGCTATGACATCACACTTTCGCACATTTGGCTGTGATAAATGCTTCTGAGTACTCAATCTCCAGATAATGACACACGGCTTAAAGCTTCCCCTTCCTGCTACGTAAACTTTAACGTAAGATAAACGAACAATGGAATCTAAGGGCAGCATTAAGGTAGAGGGCACGGATGCTCTTGCGCTCTGTCTCTGTTAGCCTGGCTTAAAAATTTTTTTACAATTGATTTGTGGCAAACATTTAGGTATTAAGATGATTACAAATGTACTTGTGTTATTCACATTAAGACATGTATAGATGTTCAGAACCAAGCACATTTAGGCCCAGTCAGTCGCTTCATCCAAACGCAACCCTGCCTACATTAAATCTGCTGAGCCACCAAAAAAATTAATCTAGGACTCCATAGCTCTGATCAGCCAGTCCAGCTTCACGGTTTGAGCTCGCTCAGTGCCATAAAAGCACAGACTAGGTGGTGTCCACGCACAGAGTACTGAAAGCAGACACAGGGGCTCCGCAGGCTACCGTCACGCAGACGTAGTGCAAAACCGCCTTACTAAAAACCACCCACTTCCACAGATAAAGCGCTCTTGGTGGGTGTTACTAAAAATAAAAGCGCTACTCTGAGAAGCCAATTGTTTGTACAGAGAAAAGCGCCCTTCCCTGGTATTACGCACACCCCCTCCCCTCAAAACCTCACCCTTTGTGGCGATGCTGGCAGTAAATCACTCAGGCGCTGATTAAAAAAAAAAAAAAAGATTCTGGTGATTGGCCCATTCACCTGAGCCCCCTTCAACCCCCCGCCCTCACCCATCTCCACAAAGCTTGTCTGAGAAACTGTAGCCATTTCTTAGACTTAGTGTACCCCACGCTCTTCCTGTGCAGTGACACAGCTGCTCTTCTTACGATGAGAAGCTCGAGGAGTGAGAAACACCCAGGGCAGCTGTGACAACACGCTCAGAGACGTTACGTGCACACACAGGACTGATTAAACACTCGCTGAAAACAGCGGTACCATGTGCTGAGAGCCATTCCTGCGGAGCACATGCACAGTGCCACTGCCAGGCGATGAAAGCTTCTAATGGGAAGGAAAGTACACGCATTGAATGCGTGGGTGTCACATGTCGCAGGAAATAATCCTGCGTGGTGCAGGAACGGAATGAGTCTCTCCAGCTTGGTGGACACAGCATGCCACCGGCATGCAGCGGAATCTGACTCATCATTGGTTACTTAAAAGGTGGTGGTGGTGGTGGTGGTGGTGGGGGGGTTTAAATTCACTCACACACATTTAACCTTAGACAGACATTTATTTTTAGATACCGAGGACTAGAAAAACCTGAATGACATGCTGCAAGACAGGACCCTTATAAGTATCTTTGTGATATGAAAAAATGTGTGTGTGTGTGTGTGTGTGTCTTTTGTATTGGTGTGCATGTAGGGTAGCTATGCTATGTGAGCATGTGCATGCACAGTGTGCATGTAGAATGTGATGCTGCATGAATGTTTATATATGGGAGTGCTCTGACTACCATAATTGTGTGCTGTTTCTACAAGTATGAGCAAGAATTTGTTCTATGTTCTATTATGCACGTATGCAAATGTCTGACATGGCAGGAGTACCACACGTGTGCGTGTTTACATGTGTTGGCAACGTGCTCATGTGCAGGACTCACTGAGGTCCAGCACGTCATCCATTTTGATGAGGTCTTCCGGCCGGGTGAGGGGCAGCTGTGTCTCTGGCTCCCCCTGCAGGTGCAGCGAGAGCGAGCGCAGCATAAAGAAAACTCTGATGGCCTGTGGAGAAACACTGCAGTTATACATGTGGCAAAGAGACAAACAACACTTTCCTGTTCGCAGTGCAATGCCCTGTAGCTAAGACATAGCATGGTATTTCAGATGGATGTTGAAGGACTTCCTGTAATCAAGATACACAAGACAAAAGTTATCGTGCCAATCTCAGACAAAGGCCCTCACACCTGTGTCCAGGAAACCGTGTTTACACTGAGGGAAAAACAGCGCTGTTTACATTACTGTAAATACAGATAAAACTGTATCAAACAGAACTGATCCTTACAAAGGAAATAGTCTCATTCGTACAAATCGCAAGGGGGAAAAAATGGTAAGCCATTTTCTTTCCTTGGGGGAGCTGTCTTCTCATCTTTCCTCACAGGTGAAGGTGAGCCCTGAAACCAAGTCAGCAGTCCCACTTTGCACATGTATTTTGGTGTGTCCTCACCGCCACAAGTAAAGAGGGAGCCAAGGGCCAAAGGCCCAGATGTGGGACCAGCCTGGGCCAGTTGGCTCACGGCAAAGCCGACCACCTGCTAGGTTTCGTCAGGCTTCTGTTACCGAGCCGTAGGTGTGCATATGAAGGTGTGAGCATGAATGTGTATGCCAAATGGGGAACCAATGAATGCAACGCGCAGCTCAAGTCTCACTCACCCTTCTTGTTCGCTCCACGTCTCCACATGGCAACCTCTTGACAAAATCGATGCCTGTCAGAGGGGTACCCGTGGGTGGCAGCAAGATGGATGCGTCCATCATAAGGTATTCGACATTGAGAGGCTTACTCTGATTGTGCAGACACAGACGCACACAGACACAGTCATGTACAAGGCTACTGTCACAATGGCACATCACAGGAATTTGCAATTACAGAACAGACTTGTCTATTGGATTAACAGTAACTATTAGTTATTTTCTGAAGAATCCCAAGGGACCCTTGGCAAAACTGTGAGGAGGATGCGGCCAGAAGAACAGACAAGGGAGAGGTAGCATATTCAGAAGCAGCCATTTGGTGAAATTCATTAAAGCTTCTGCTGCCTCTGTCATCTTGGGGTGGGGTTAAAGGTTGGTCAGGGTGGGTCTGCGAAGCCTCACCATCATGCTTCTGTATTCGTCCTCAAACATGTCCAGGAATATCTCCTCCCCCTGCTTGGAAAGAAAGGAAGATGCCAGTCACATACTAGTAAATCAGAGTCACCCCTCCTCCCCAACAAGGGTGGGAGATGGAGGGCTGTTCAGACAAACTCCTCTAATGCATAAATCCAAGGCAAGACATGATCAGAAGAGACCATCTCATCTCCATTCAGTTCCTTCTTTTTTAACCAGAATTCTCAGTAACAGATTTGAAACTTAGGCATTGTAATGCTGAGGTACCACCTAACAGTTTCACACGTGAAGAAAAAAAAAAAAAATGCACTGACCCTAAATTGTGACTAACGGGTGAGTCACTTATGGAAAGAAGAAATTTGTGAATTTACAAAGAATTAAGCAATAAAAAAAAACATTACAACCCTCTGACTGCTGCTGTGTAATAACAGGACCCTGTGCCTCCCTCCCCCAGCAAAGACCTCCATTGGACAGGAAACACAAAGGCAGCAGTGGTGCCACCTTTGCTGTGCAAGATAAGATCATATGTGAGCTCATATCAAGGACAGGGAAGCGGTTTACACTGCTCCCTGATGAATTTGACTAGCAAACATTTCAGAGAAACGATGACTGAGGACCTTATGACATCACTGGGGAGATTGATTTCATCGTTTGATTTTAAGAATTAAAGAAAATGGACACCGCTTATGTGCCTTTGAATGTAAGAAACAGCAAACACATCAAGAACGTACGGAAACGCCGCTGTCATAGGACATCTTAAACACTTCCTCAGTCATTCAGGTTTCATCCAGCTGCAGCAGCACACCATTTCAAAACAGGCACCAAACACCTAATTTCCCTAAGTGGTCATGACAAGCGAGAGCTAAGCGATCAATAAAAAATTGTACCAATCCAAGAAATAATAAATTCGTAAAATAAACAATTTGTACACCGGTAATGGGCCTTATGTTAATTAAAATACTGCATGGTGTCAGAAATGTTGCCAAGTAACAAGGCACAAAACAAATGACCTTTTGAACTGGGATACAAGTACGCATAATAGGAGGGCAATGAATATGTGCGGCAAGCCCCAATTTCTGGTACACCAAAATGTGGGGCACGTAAGCCACTTTAAGGTGTCACTGTGGTTACATTTTACTGAGAATCCACCCCCACAGGGTTCAGATTGAGACACACTGAAGG
>JABJVR010007258.1:0-11704 GCA_025773905.1 Chitala chitala | reverse complement strand
GTGATGCTATCATGTCAATATGGACCAAAATCTCAGAGGAATGTTTCCAACACCTTGTTGAATCTATGCCACGAAGAATGAAGCCAGTTCTGAAAGCAAAAGGGGGTCCAACCTGGTACTAGCAAGGTGTACCTAATAAAGTGGCCAGTGAGTGTATATTTTGTCTGGTGTGTCTAATGATTGGGATAACAGATGTGTTTCTGATTACTTATCATTGTTTTTTATGATGCAATTTTATAAAATAACAAAAACGTGCATTAAAGCGAACAACGTGCTGCATTTTGTCTTTGCATGTTTTTTGGCAATGTTGATGTTCACTGCAGAGCTAGAAGTTTTAAATATTAAGGGCAGAATATTTACTTTTTACACACGTTTTAAAATGATCAGTTTATTGCTTGTCAGTAGAAATGCCATGATTATTGAATCCTTCAAGCTGAAGTGAAAAGAATCACTGTCCTTAAATGTTTCCAGCACTGTCTACAAACATTTTTCATTTATGTTGAGGCCTGACTTGAAGTTATTGTCATTTTCAGTCTAATTGATTGATATAAATCAATTTAAAAATCTAATTACTCCCTTCTTCAAAGCCATTTTTTGCCATAAGTTGAATACTCAGCGTTTTTATTCCCTGATTTTCGCTTCTTGCAGTGATCTATTTTGTGATGTGGCTCACATGGTTTTAACTTGCACTCTGTGATGAGTATGTTTGTCCAGATTTATTTAACAGATGTTACTCTGATTAATAATTCAGTTCTATTGACTATATTCTCTGCTTGAGTGATGACTTAAATTCAACCATATACATTTTGCATAATACCGGTGTAGCCCATGAGAATAAATATATCATGCATCCTGCATTTACATGCACTAATTAATAAAAAATGTATATAGCTCTCACAAACTAAGTGTAATTTACAGCATGTGCATATCTGCTTTATATGCATGTGCACGTTATTGCTGTGTCTTTTTATAAAGAGTTTGCAGTCATGTGACCTGCAGTCATGCGACCTGGCTGTCTGCCATTTTGGATTTACACAGTCTGGGGAGAGTGATACAATATAAGGAAAATTAACAATGCCTGCCGCTAACATTACTAAAACAGACTAAACCAAGCATTTTAGTCATATTGATTTTTAGCACTACAATGTGAAGGCCATTCTTTGGTCTTGTGATCCATATCCATTCCCTGTACACCCATGACTGCACTCCCATTTACTCCTCCAGTACCATCATTAAATTTGCTGATGACACCACCTTGGTCGGTTTAATAAATGGAGGGCAGGAGTCGGCATACAGGGAAGAGGTGAGGGTGCTGTCAAAGTGGTGCACAAAAAACAATTTGACCACAAACACCATGAAAACCAAAGAAATGGTTATTGATTTCAGGAGGAACAAGATGGACCCTTCCCCACTCCATATCAATGGGGACGAGGTAGAGTGGGTCCCCACTTTTAAGTTCTTAGGAATCACCATCTCCCAGGATGTCTCTTGGACAGAAAACACCACAGCAGTTGTCAAAAAATCCCAGCAGAGACTGCATTTTTTAAGGCTACTCCGCAAAAGTAATCTCCAGGGAAACTTGTTGGAGACATTCTATCGTTCCACCATCAAAAGTGTATTGACGTACTGCGTTACTGTCTGGTATGCTCTGCGGCAGATAAGAAGGTACTTCAGAGGATTATAAGAACTGCAGAGAGAATGATCAGATGCCCTTTGCCTTCTCTGGGGGTCATTGCCAATTCAAGATGTCTGAGCAGAGCCAGGAACATCCTGAAGGACGACACACACCCTGAACATGAACTGTTTGCTCTCCTGCCCTCTGGGAGGAGATACAGGAGCCTGAAAAGCAGAACTAACACACTTAAAAACAGCTTTTTTCCCTGGGCGATCCGAGCTGTGAACGATGCTAACTGTGTGCAATAATTTTATATATTTCTGAATTTACATGATAATTACATGCAATACTTTTATCTGTGCAATACTTTTACCCGTGCAATTTCTTTTACCCGTGCAATATTTTTATCAGTGCAATATTTTTTATCAGTGCAATACTTTTATCTGTTTTAAATTTTATCTGTTTTTAAATTTTATATGTTTTACAATTTAACTTTTAACTTTTAACTTTTTTTGTGTGCATGTGATGGCGGGTGATTCTTGTCGTAAGTGTTGCACCTATCAGATGTCGCACATCTAATTACGTTGTATCCGTACAATGACAATAAAGCAAATTGATTGATTGATTGATTGATATGCTGTTCAGATTCTTTTGTTTACATCCCCTATGGTAAATGGCATGTGAGGCTTTTGTTATGTTAAATAAAATGTATTGTAATCATACTTTAATCATGAATTAAACTCCATTACAGCACTGTTTCCCTAAGCACGGATTGTGACCCATTTGAGGTTGCTGGCTTACTTGTGATGGGTCACCAAAGCAATGAATAAATCGAAATGTTTATGTTAAAGTGGGTCCTAAGAGTTTCATTTGGGTTGAAGATTAAAACGTATAGAAATCCTGCATTACATTGTGATTTTTTGCCTCTGCTATTTCTCATTGTACCAAAACTTGTTTTTTGCTTAGTTTGTCATAGTTTGTTTGTTAAACAGAATTACACATATATGTACTTGTTAAACTGCATAATTGATCTGTAAACAAAATTAATTACACCAGTAGTCATTAATTCTGGCACTGTTTTGTTGATTTCAGCCAGTTGCAAGACGATGAAGGGGGTTTGTTACTAGAAAAGAAGATCTTGGCTCCACCGTCTCTATCACCAGTTCGTTTGTCTAGAGTCAAAAGAAAAGCGAAACCTTCCATCATCCTGGACAAGTTAGAGGTGAGGAGCACTATTAACACCAGTACCAAATCTCTGGTGAGCAACTCTAATACTCATAGGCCATGTCAGATCCTGGACAGGTCACACATGACGAGCACTTTGAAAACAAGTCATCCCAGTCATTGGTTGATGTTAAGCGACTGTCTGATCACATGTCAATGTTAATAATTCCTCACAATAATTATGACCAAAGCTGCCTTTTGGGCTACCCAAGGTTTTGCAGGCCTGTGCTTTGATATAAACAGATTTGTGCTCATTCAAATTTACAAAACAGAATATGTGAGAAAGATTGCATATGCACTATTTTATAAATGGATTTTTTTTCTATATACAGTATGTGAAATTTGTGACTTGTGTGCTTAAACTTTTAGCATGAAAGCTCTAAAATTGAGGCACCTGGTGATTCCTGCTTCTATAGGTACAATCTGAAAAGCAACTTTTGTCCAAGAAGCAAAGAAATTACCTTGTGGATGTATCTACTCCTGGTGCTGTGGCCAAGGTGTTGATGCAGCATCCAGAGAGAATGAAGTCCAAACATCTCCATGAAGGTGACTGATCATTTTAAGGTTCTGTATTTTGACTCATAGCAGTGTTCCAGAGTTCATCTTGTACATATCAATAGGCAATATATTTTTTATTAGTTATACTAACATAGGTTTGTGCCAATGTAAGATGTACAAGTGTACACTGAACAAACAGTACATGCAAGTGATAACAAGTTTAAATGTAAGCAGAATAACACATAAATATACTTACTGGATGACATAGCCTGACACGTTATATAAGGTGGTTGAAATGTATAATACACACACACACACACACACACACACTGATCAACCATAGCATTATGAAGTGAATAACACTGACTGTCTCTTCACAATGGCACCTGGATTTGAGTGGAATATATTAGACGGCAAGTGAAAATTTTGTCCCTGAATTTGATGTGTTGGATGCAGAAAAAAACTTCAGTTCATGAGGTACCCATCTTAGCACCATTTAGACAATTGGAGAAGAGAATGGCAAAGATTGGCCAATACAGACTTTGCTAGCAATAACAGACTACATAAAGCTACAACTAAGTGAACAATTTTGGGTATATACCTTAATCAGCTTCTTTAAGTAATAAATGGTGCTTGACCTTTAAGTGCATTATGTGTTTTTGAAAGTACCTTGAAATCAGTCCTGTACTTAACAGAACACCAATTAAATGAAATAAGTGCAAGATTATACAGTTATGCTTTCTCCTCCTAATAACAATTGTTTCTGTTGCATTTGGAGTACCTAGTTATGGCCAAGTCTTCTGCCTATAAAAATCACCTGGTAGCTTTTGTTGCGTTGAACACTATGTGCAAGCAAGCACCAGGTCTTCTGTAGAGAAGGGAACGTCACAATACCAAAGGGGAAGTTATACAGAGCCAAATCACCAGCTTAGTGTCACTATAATCATAGAACCGGTGGTTATAAATTATATATCAACAGATCAGTCTGGGAACCAGGAAGTATCATCACCAATTCAGGCTGAAGTTTACTAACTGTAAAGACTGAGTAGCATTTGTACTTTAGCATGGTTTATGTAAACTGCCAACAGGTGTTGCCAATCAGTTCATTTGGACTGGTCATGCCCTCTAAGATAGCAGCTTTGGGACTGTGGGAGCCTGTTCTTTGTTAGCATGTGTAACAGTTTTAGGGTGTTTAATGTGTGGTAATTATTTCCAGAGAATAAAGCATCACAATCATATCTTGCTGTATAAAAAGGAATCCCCAGGCTTCTTTTTATCTTAAATTATAAGAAAAAAACATCTTTTGCCATGTTTTTCAGTTGGGTATCATTTAGATTTTATCGATTCCAAATATGACTCAGATTCTGCTTATTAAATCTGGTTCTTATTGATTCTCGTTTCTGATTCTAATATGCTAAAGAATGACAATAATGTTTCAATAGCAAAAAACTGCTTTTATTCTCTTTAAAAAGTAAAACATCAATAAAGGTTACTTGAAACAACAAACATTACTTGAAAATCTCCATCTCAATGTACATAGAATATCAACTGTGGTTGGTATTTTCAGGTAACATTATGAAAAAACTATTGTGGTCTGGAATTAACTGAAATGAAAATATGTACATATCAATTACCATTGCTCTTATAAATTGATTTGATTTTGAATGAACAAATATTTTGGACCTTTTCATTAGATGACTTGACAATGTACAGAAAATTGTCAGAGCGTAGGCACTGAGGCTCACAGTGAAGATGACGTACGGTGTAGCAGTTCACAGCACCCATGTGGCCTGCAGAGTGTGGTGGCTGCTACCCCTGAAATTCACCAGCACATTTAGTTGATTGAAAATGCACATTTAGGAATCAGTAAGTGGAGTCAAAATTCTAATGTCATATCAATTTCCCAGATGTTGTAAGTTTAGAATGGGTTCATATTTGGAATCAGTTTTTGGTACGCAACCTTAGCTGTAGGATACACACTTTAGAATGAGATGTTTTATCTAAAATAACAGTTTGATTAGATTCTTGGTTATTTAGGGAAAAGTTAAAACCAGCAGAACAGAGTGGTAATGTAATAGGAGTCTTAACACTGTCAAACAGAAACACCTGTGTTTTTTTGAGATGTTGCATACAGAAAGATTAAATAGAGATAAATTACATATACAAAGTCACTTTCAGTTCAATTTATTTTTGTATACCCCCTTTCGCAAAACAGTTGCCTTTAGGTCACTATACAGTTACAAGATTTGGAAGATACAAATTACAGTTTTCTAGAGACTGTATTTTTATACTTCTTTCTAAAAACAATCAAGTGTACGTTAATGTATATGTTAAGGCCTCTGGTTATTTCATATTGCAACTGAGGCAAAACATTTTTATAAACTGCCTCACATGACACACAAAGCACTATTTGCTCATGTCTGTCAATATTTGTTCAAATATTTATAAAATCTCACGTTTTTGTACTGCTATGGAGCAAAAATATTGCTATAAAAATCTGTGAGGGAGAGAAAGGAGAAGTGCATGTCATGGATCGTAAGCAATAATCATACACAAGTATAATAGAGTTACAGTTCTGATAATTCCCACTTTTGAATGACGTATATCCTTTTGTTACTTGTAGATAAGTTGTACTTTTGATTATTTATAGAGACAGTACAAACTAGATTACAGAAAGACTGGAAATGTTCAATGCAGCATTAAAGTGAAAGTCATGTATCCCAGAAAGCCATTCTGTGATGAATGCCGTGCTTCATTTGAGTTGTACTGTATATTGTTTTCACATTTTTATTATTCCAACATTCAGCAGCACTCGTATTTTGTATTTTTAAGCTATTCTATACACAACGATGGGATCCCAGACTAGACTGATGAAAGAAGTTTTGTACGAAGACAAAGTTTGTCGTAATGTCCAGGAGGAGAGAGCAAATCATCTAAGATGGTGTGAACAGTGAACTACAATATTGTATTATTTAATGTATATTCATGCTGTTTTATGTGCATAAAATTGTTTTACTACTATGCAAATACTATTTCACTATAGGTTTTGACAAGTTTGACTTACATCATTTAAAATTAACTTTTGAAAAGAAAATTAATCAGAGAATATTCTTTTAAAGAGAAATTTTCCTACAGGCAAGTTCAACATGGGAAGGATCCTATCGCCACACAAACCAGGAAAAAGATTTTGGAAGAAAGAGAAAGAGTGAATGAAAAGGCAAGGGGTATTTGAAACCTATACAGCTCTGTTGTGTCATTTTTAAAAATACATATAGTTTTTTTTTGCATCCACATTTTTAAAAGTAACCTTTGATGATCTGAATGAGTGAAAAATTAGATTTAAATACAAATGTGTCACAGCTTTTGACAGTAGAATTTTTTAAATATGTTTTTATTGTGTTTATATAAAATTAAGGTTAAACGTAAAAAAAAAATAAACTATGTTACAGTTGATAAACTTTGCATAACTCAGACTCACGTATGTAACTCAGGTTTCATAAATCTGATCTTCACTCATCTGGGATTAAATGCTCCTGACGTTTCATCCAAACTCGCTTTTTTGAACCTCACCTAAGTGAATATTACAGCCTAACCCTTGCATTAGTAAGCCCTGTCTGTACTGAAAAATATGAATGACTTGACAAAATAAAATTATCTGTGCTGCCACCTCTTAGTCAAGCACATAAATTAGTTTTAACAGCATCATGCTTTCTCAGAATCACTTTGAAAATAATAGTCACTTTTTGAACCATATTTTCTTTATTAAATACATATTTATCAATAGCATTAGCAAAGGCTTTCCAAAGATAATGGAGAGGTTACTGTTAATTGGAGGTAAATGTATTGTTGAAGTTAGTTTTTCAATGTAAATGTATAGATTTCTGATAAAATGTCACTGGTGTGTGTTTGTATTTATACGAAGCTGCAGTCTATAAGGATAACGTCATTCATTGTGTATACAGATGGGACAGATTACAGGAAAAGCCAACATAAAAAACTCAAATTCCAGCCATCCGTGCCCCAACAATCAACCCTCATTGAATGTCCCTTAGAATTTTTCCTCTTGTCATCTTGACTAAAAATCAGAATCATGCGACCCCGCTCAGCATGTTTATACGTGTCCCAGAGCATTGCGCAGTTGTACCATGCAGTGCCCCTGTGTGGAAACATCTTCATTCGGTGTGTTTCTCCACTCATTTATTCAGGTTTTTCCTTTAATTTGTGACACATCTGCACATCATCACAACATGGATGGGGTGAAACCATATTTCTGTTGACATGTATTTTATAAATACAGTACATTTATAGTTTTTATATTGATTTTTTTCATGGTTGTATTTCCCTCTGGATGCCTGGTAAAAAGTGCTTTGAGGCACATTGTTGTGAAAGGCGCTATATAAAAATAAATTGAATTGAATTGGTATGTAGCCTAACCTAAAATAATAACTTTGTTACACATGAATTCATGCTTTATAAGTCATGTAAGTTTCACTAAGGTTTCTACTGGATATAAAAAATTTACTGTATTGTGTTTAGCTCAGAACTGGAGATGCAGAAAAAGGCTTTGCCAGGATTGAGTCCAGGATAACCCTGGGACGTGTTCCTTGCAATGCAAACCAGGTAACACAAACAGGGAATCTGTGTTCACCATGTCTGGGGTTTGCTGTGTTATATGTTTGGAACTAATGGAATTCGTTGTAGATTGAAAAGTAAATGTAGAAGAGAGATGTTTATCTATTGTGGTACAGTGGGTTTTGAAAATACTCCTTGTACCTAAGCTCCAATATGTAGTACAGAGATTTTTACTAGTGGTGTCATGTTCATTTAGACTGATGTGACTTCTTGAGGTCTGTTTTGTTTGATTGCAGATTTGTTAATTCATTTGTATCTGAATTTGGTGATAGTACCAAAACAGTTTAGTCAGTTTTTTTTTTTATGAAAATGTGGCTATGTCAATGCAGCTGTCATCAAGAGAATATCATGACCTCTACACTGTTATTTTTCATTGACTGCATAAATATGTTACACTTTGTAACATATTTGTACTGAAATGTAAACTAAAAGCAGACATCTACCTTGAATCGTCCATTCATTTGTGACTTAACTTGTAAAGCTAATGGGACTACATGTTTGCCCCCTTCAAAAATGGGAGTGTGGCACCCTTGATTTTACATACAAAGGCAAAGAATTTGTAGAGCCAATTACTGTTCAAATTCTGTAAGGTTTTTAAAAATATGTTACATTGGGGTATTAAGGAACGAGCAGTGTGTGTGTCTGGCATGAGTGTTCCCAGCTGGTTCAGATACAGAGGTGCATCCTTGTTGTTTCAGCTGCCAGTCGGTGTTCCCGTGTTCCTTACCTTCCACAACACCTCCCTGGAAATCAGGCACCGAGCCCTTTACCTTTTTCAACAGGCAGCACGCAAGGTACTTTTGTTCTTTAATATTTGGGTCCTTTCAGGCTTTTATATCAGTAGTATTGATAACTTGATGATAGTTTATACTGCATAAATGCCAAATCCTACACATCAAAAGACAAATAAAATGTAAAAATTTTTTACCCACAATTCTGACTGTTGTACTGAGTGAGAAAGCTAAAAATTATTAGTTTAATTATATTGTTTTTACACCAACTCTTAAGATTTGTATGTAGAATGGACATCCATGAGCCTAGCAGAAGCAGGAATTAGGAACACAGTTGTTAAAAATTCAGCTCTGATTCATATTTATCTCAACAGCCAGCCAGTTTTTGTATTTTTAATCAAAATGATCATGACACATCTTCAAGGTAATCCACACTTGAAATTTATTTATGTAGGTACAACTATTATTATAATAGTAATATTATTCATATTATTCAGTAATATTATTTATATTAGTGATTGTTACATCCTTTATGCCTATTTTAACTGGATATTTGGTAACTGGGTAAAACAGGCCAAATTAACAAACAAAACATACATGAATATAGAGTGAACTAAAAACCCTAGGTAAAATAGAAACACAAACATTCGGTGCTCAAAACTCCCAGATCACTCATGTCTTCTGACATTGGTCTGCAATGAGTCTTTAACAACTTCAAACATGAGAAGCAGGGCAAACAGCAATCACTACAGCAGTCTTACACAAACAACTCTTGGAAAACACCATCGTATGGTTATTTGAACAAGGTAACCCATAATATACAGAAAGGTTTCTGCATGCCATGTTTACCCTGCTATCCAAAAGTCTTTTGCCATAATTAATTTAAAACTCAAGCTGCAAAACTGTAATTTATTTCTCCAAACTCCCATGCGTGATAAGAGAACCATTAACACTAAAACTTATCAGTACTAATATTTTAGAAATGTTTATTGATACCAAACTCCTAGTAATATTTTATCTTTATTCTACCCAAAAAAAAAAAAAACTGAAAAGCATGTTGCATGTAGCCTTACATATATTATAACCAAACACGGTAGCATTATGAATTCAGGGTTGTTAAAAATTAACTAATGAGGTAGTCAACTTTTGGCAGTTCCCCATGAGGGGGTCACCACAGCGGTCAGCGGGCATCCACGTGATGATGCATCCTGATGCAACCCTCTCGTTTTTTTATTCTGAGTTCGGGATTCTGTAACAAATCACAAAGGTGTTGCCTTGTCACCAGTGCAGAAATTTTTTTTAATTCACACTAATAGATCAAGCATAAATATGTTCAAATCTAAAGTATTACATCAATGCTAACAAAGGTTTGAGAGGTATGACATTTTGAATATTGAGATTTTTTATGTTGAAAAATTGGGCTTTCTCTGAAGTTTGCGGACTTTCAATCAACATGTATTGCTGCTTCTTTTTGGCTAACATTTAACAGAGAATTAATTTTAGGCCTCAAATTTTATTTCCCCTTTATTGAACGGGGCACTAAAAATGGGCAAAGACCAAAATTTCCACAATGGGCATCATATTTATGTAAATTGTAAAAGTATTTGAGACATAAATGTTAGTGTGGAATAGCAATAGGAATGTCATTGTACTTTCCAAGTTAACAGTTTTTCATCTCTACACAATTCCAATACAAATGCTGAAAAAAACCATAGTAATTTTTTTTATGTACCTATATTTATGGTATGATTTTACAATAGTGTGATTTTTACAATTTAATTACTGTTTTTTACTGAGAGGAGTCTGGGTTGAAGGGTTATTATGTTAAAATTACACTTTTGGGGTCATTAATATCCCAATAGTCTTGCGATTGTGGACAAACCACATTTTTTCCAAATTGGAGGACTTAACCTCAGCTAGTAATAATCATACATGGCTCCTATTTCACGTCTCTGGCTAATGTCTAACAGAATTTCAGCCCTTAAATTGCCCATATATCATTTTTTCTTTTTTCTGTAAGGCTCCAAAACTGGGATAAAGGCCAAAAAGTCCCAATCAAGCATCATATTTATTGAAAAGTATGGTTAATACCAGACATTTATTTTACTGTGTAGTTATTGCTCTTGTTAGTATACCCAGAATAGGATGTGCTTCACTGGCCTCCCCTGGCCACCCTTTAGTTCTGTCTCCCAGGAAGAAATATCATAGAAATATCAAGGCAGTTACATATCTCCAGATATACAGTTCAAGGTCTTCTGCAGAAGTGCAAGGAAACGGGAAACATAGTGTGTTTTGAAAAGGCAGTGTGAGACAATGCAGATGAAAGACACGTCATCCTGACTTCCCTTTGCAACTGGGAGTTGCCCAGTGGTGCCATCAGCTCAAACCTTGCAGAAACCAATGGGACCCCAATACACCTGTCTTTGTGGAAGGCCTGCAGACAAAAAAAAAAAAACTGTACCTTCAATGTAGAAACAAGGCCAAGTAACTCCTCTACGCACAAAAACACAGAAAAATGGCAGCAGGTGCTCTGATGAGTGAACATTTAAAATATTTGGGTGTACCAGAGGGCACTTTGTTGATGGGCTGGACAGCGATACATGGATGAGTGTCTACAGGCAGCAATGAAGAATAATGGAAGTTCATTGCAGGTTTGGGGCTCCATTTTTGCAAATGGAATTGGGGATTTGGTCAGAATTATTGGTCTCCTCAATGCAGAGAACAACAAGAAGATTCTTATCCATTGTGCAGTAACATCTAGGAGGCATTTGATTGATCCCAAGTTCATTCTGCCAGCACGACAGTGACCCATATATACAACCAAAGTCATAAACCAATATCTTCAGTGAAAGGAAGGACAAGGAGCCCTGGAAGACATGGTATGGCTCCCCAAGAGCCCTGATCTCAATGGCATTAAAATTGCATGCAGAGACATAAGCAACTGAAGCAGCCTAAACCCACAGATGTGCTTAGTTCTACTCTTAGCTCCCTAGGATGGTCATAT
>JABJVR010007257.1:0-11706 GCA_025773905.1 Chitala chitala | reverse complement strand
GAGAGAGAGAGAGAGAGAGAGAGAGAGAGAGAGAGAGAGAGAGAGAGAGAGAGAGAGAGAGAGAGAGAGAGAGAAGACATGACATTCAGGTCTGGGAGTGGTGTGGGAACTCAGATCAGGTGTGGAAGTGACTGACTGTGCCAAGAGTTGTAACAAGCAGGTCAGAACTTAATTGCTGTTGTTGGATGGCTGCATCACAAAAAAAAATTTCTTAGTGTTATCCCAAAGGTTCTGTGGTAGAATGGTGCAAAGGGACATTTAAAAAGTCACAAGAGACAATATATATTTACAAAACATTACAAAATGTAGAAAATACACCAGGAAAATTCTCAACAGACCTTGAGAAAGATCCAACAGCCACAACAGCCCCGTGAACCCAAGATGTGGTTATTTAAATTAAACGCTATAAATCCTTTCCAGAACATTACACATTTGAAAACAATTAACTTCAAAATGTAGTTCTTATATTAATGCTTATAAAGAATCTTTGTATTTCGCAACAAATAAACAACCAAATAATAACCGAATAATAATAATAATCATATAATATCCTTAAATACTTCAGTTTCGCAATTTACATGAGTAATTTTGATCAGGCTCTGTGTAGTCGACGTTAAGTGTTTTCCTTGGGTCCTTAGACAATCCTGGAAAACAATACAGCACGAAACAACCGGATATTATAACATGGACATAAATAAACTCTGCTAAACAAAATAAATCGTGTGAATATATTTTGTTATATGTAACAGAGGGGAAATGCGAGAAATTTGTGAAAATGAAATTAGTGCAGGTAACTAGGTTACGTACATGCACCACCTCGCTAACCGTTTATGGAGAGAAACGAAATGTCGGGAATTGTAGTATTAAGTATATCCATCCATCCATCCATTTGCTTAAACTCCTTATCCAAATCAGGATGTTACTTATTAAGTATACGCTCACGATATTCGCGGTCTATGGCGAACACCCGGGTATCTAATTTAAGTAATAATCAAGCTGATGTTAATACTAGATAAATAAATACAAATATAGTAGTTTTAACCCTGCTACGTTAATATAGTGTTCATATTCAGAAACGTATTGTTATGAAATACATATTCAGTTTAAAGTATCTTTTGTGCATTTTCAGTAGAAATAAAAAAAAACATTTATTCATTCATTTTTAAAATAGCTACACATATTGAAACACAGAATATTACGAACATTGCACTGTTGGTAGTATAGAGACTATTATCAGATTCGTTACGCCTTTGTCACTGTAGTGTTTAACTTGCCAGTGTGACGGATTTACGGTATATGTGTACTACGGTACTTCCATGTCCCATTGGGGGGCAGAGTAGATCTTCACTCAGTCATAGGTCGAAAATGGTATTTTCTTCTTGGTCAGATTTTGGCACGGTCACTGTGAGACACCTGTATTCAATTTTATGCATTTATTCATGTGATTTCATCTACTTGAGATTAAGTCAGCAAACTGTCCTTCAGGTGGTCTCCGGAAAGTCTTGGTACTTTCGTGATGCGTTCTAAAATAACATTAAATGTATAAATCATTCAGTGTTTTACTGGATACATCATTAGTCCAAATTCAAAACATGGCAGGAGTAGGCTATAGCTGTAAATTAAAGTAGGGAGGGAAAGGCAGATCCCTAAATGCTAAACCACAAAGTTAAAACGATTTTGTGTTTCATGCCACTGCTTTAAATTTGGCGTCGATGTTTAGCTTTCAAGATATGAAATCAAAAATTGGTTCCAGAACTACCGGATGAAACACAAATAATATGCTGTGAACAACAACAGTAGGACGTCGATTTCCATATTGACGTGTAACAGGCGCAACTATGTCCAGATTCGCGCTCACAGCCCGCAGAGTTGCCACTAAAGTAATAGTAGAGCTTTACTGTCGTTGTCTAAAAAAAAAACGAAATTACTTCAAAATTTTAAAAAGACTTCAGTCCCTCGCTTGGATAGCTAATCTGATTCTTGTCCTGCCTATCGGGGGTTTCTCACCGTACTCATTCGTACCCTGCAACATCACCCCCCTCTAAATATGTGCATCAACCTCAACCTCAACATGACTGCTCGGTAGCAATCTATATTTATCCGGGTCACACCACCAATGTAACAGGAGTGACTTTAACCAAATCCAAACTGACGAAGTCCGCACAGTTATCAAACAAGACAGCCAAAGACCCTCTCTTTTAGTAAGACTCTATACTTCTGACTACCGATCTATTTTCACCGCAGCGATTCCTACTCCGCTACACAAGTACAAAGCCGTCCACAATGTCTGGTTATTTGTATAGACTGTATTTATAACTGTTGAACATAAACGTAAAATGCCCAGCCTTTTCCAACTCATTTTCAGTTTTGCAAAAAACTTTTAAACAAAGGTTACGTGTTTGACAAAAAAAGAATAATAATTTTGAATCGAGCTGCAATACAGTCACCGTACAAAGTAATGTTTACAGAATAAAATGTTATTTGACTAACTTACTTTTTAATATGTACACGAAAATTAAATCTGAAGTAAATACATTATAAAGGAAATGCCATGTAAATACATATACGTTACCGTTTTTGATTATCTCTTGTATTTATTTCACATTTCATATACTGTGTGTTTTGCTCATAGAAAAAATAATTAGCATTCGTATTTTAAATATGCAATATAATTTATTTTCAATTGGTTTCTTTATATTAGGTAGTCGCACTAATATGACAGAATTTAATAGCATGTTTTAAAACAATGTATAACTACCCACTAACTTTTAACGTTATAGATAATCTTTCCTTTGGAATACAAATACATGAAAGAGTTCAATTCTCGATGTGCATTCAGTATTTTGCAAAACATATAATTATGAAAGCATTTTAAGCCAATTTGTATACTCCACAATGGCAAGAATTTCATTTTGAGCAATGTCCATAAATATTTGCATTTTACAGTTGCAAATGCATTTCGGCTATCAAATAAAATCTTTCTCACCTCATTAGTCTGTAATAGAAATGCTGATATGTAACATGTTATTGGACGTTTCGACTGTGCCTTTGCTTTCTGCTGTTTTAGAATTAATGCGATATAAAATTATTGTAAATTGTAAAATTAAATTACTTTCCAATCTATTAAATTACCCAAACATAATTTATAATATCCCAGACAAATTTACTGCCACTTCACAAAAATATTGTTCCATACAATTTTGAATTAAACCTACATTGAGGCATAATAGACAAACGAAGAAAGCAAGACGTGTGCCGAGACTTACCTGGACAGTCTCACTGAAAAGGTAAAGACGATATCTGAATTTTGGTGACAAACACTGTGCATTGTGTTACCAGCTCGATTTGATGTAGGCCTGTAAAATTACATCCACGATTTGGGAGTGGACTGGGACGGAAACCAAGAATTTTTAAATGTTCATGTGCACCGTTTGTGTTTTTATACAAATTACACAGTTGTGTATTTTATAGTATTACAGTACTCCACCATTGCATCCAATGTTAGTTCAGTACAATATGTAGTAAGAATAACTTATTCCTTTATTGGTGTTCTTTAAAATTTTCTTTACGCGTATTATTTGAGCTTTTTTGAGATGAAACCGAACAAAACGAGAGGAGTGGCGTGCGCTCTATACGCTTTCTTTCATGCTCATAACCTATACAAATCACACAGTCGTTTATTGTTAAGTCTACAAAAACATATCGCTCTGGATAACTTTTGCTTGACTTCTGTAACTTAACATGTGTGCTTATTTCAAGTAATGAGATTATACATTATATAACTTTTTACTTTAGTTTCTTCCATTCTTCCCCCAGTTTTAATTTTATATTTTATTTGTTCTTTATTTCCCTCATTTTTGTCGGTGTCAAAAGAGAATACTGTTACGACATTTATGATTGAGTTCCTTTGCATGTGTTTGGCAGCTGTTTGCTCTTAGAGGGGGAGGCTGAGAATTTAAGATCACTAGCTTCTCTTCTAAGTGAGTCAACAAATTTAGGTAATGGTTGGCGTTCGGCGAAAATATGTCTCTTATCCACTCCACAAGACCAGTCCAAAATATCAGAATATGAAACTTCACAGTATGTGAAATAAACGATCGTTCCTTGTAGTGTTCTTGGTGGATATCACTCTAGGCGTTCGCAAAGAAATGTAACATATATCAAAAATGTAGAAAATCATTTAATAACTTGGGGATATAACGTCTGGCAAACATTCTAGAGTGAAGAGAGTTTTAGAAGTTTGGATTGTTTAAAAATGCCCGTTAATTATATGATGCAGATTGACTATACATTCGATGGTACACACTGTGTAGCAGTTAAGGAAAATAGTATAGCCTAAATACATATGTGCATATTCTCGGTGTTTATTTTTTTTTTTTCTGAAGCTAGGACTTCAATTCAACAACAAAATCTGTCTTAACTGTTCCATCATATCTTTGCTAAAGAGTTAAATGTGACTTCCTCACAACTTTAGTTTATGTAGACTACGGCGTTTGTTCCAGACTCCTTTATCTGGTCGTTTTAAACCTTCAAAATCAATTTGTACATTATCTGTCTACCTATCAATCTACTTCGAATGAAATAATATATTAAACTGTGTTCAGTAAACACGCTTGCAAAGGTTTGGAAACACAGAGCTGACGACGTTGCTTCGTGACCGATCACTAACAAGTCCGTTCCGTTTTCAAGGGTATTTGTCCATCTATACAATGTTCACATTTATGTCTAATTGTAGGTTATTCGAAAATGTGTGATTTTTACGTGTCGACCAAGTGTTCTTATTCATTATTAGTGTTATATTGCAGTACTTACTTCACAACAAATAACTGCTGTGTGGTCCAATTTAGTATTTCCTCAATAGCTGACACGATTGTTGGGTGTGAATCCTTATTGAAAATTTTGGAATGTACGGCCGTTTTATACATTTCCGAAAAGACACATTTTACTGTACGTATTGTGGTATTTTACTGTATGTATAATTTAGTTACTTTGGTCATCATGGTTGTGTTTAAATGTGCAATACAAATTAATTGACATGGACATAGTTATAATAATCCTATTTGTATAAAAATAGTTCTTTCAATACTCAGCTGAATGAGGACCTAAATCACTATATCTGCAAAAGCATTTGGTTTAGGTGTAAGGTTCTGTAACAAATATGGAGTGATTCGTTCATATATTTCTTTATATTGTATTACTAAAGACAAAATGTGTGAAAATGCTTTTCGAGAACAGCTGAAATGTTTATAAACGTGTTTTTAGATTACTTTAACAAGTAGCATCAAAATTATAAAACTAATGTTAGCTGGTGTAATTGTACCATAAAGTTTAATTTATAAATGTAGTTCTGTAAATACAGATTTGGTTTCTGCGTAAAGGTGTTTCTCAAATATAGCCCAAGCGCTTTTTGCTATTTTTCTATAAATTAAAGAGGACCACAACACCACGACACACTTTATATAATAACATCAAAGAACAATTTTATGTTAATCATATGGTTACACACAAAATACAGCTTTGGACGTAAACATTTGCCAAAATCAGTAGTTTTGTATTGTTTAATAATTTGATATGACTAATATAACTACCATCTTCCTAAGTACAGCACATGATTATACGACTTCGGTACAACAACAGTTTAAACGTATCATAATTTCATGCCAGGGGACAGTACGAGACAAGAAGAATTACGCGCGACAAACTGACGGAATGATCTCATATAAAGCACATTAGCGCTTTATCAAGCTCTGGATAAACTCTAGCCAATCATTTCTTCAGAAGCGAAAAGAACTGCAGCGCTGTCGTGCTTTTCTAGCCAATGACCTTTTGAAGAGTTGTGCGCAAAGGTAGGTATATCATATATGCTTTCATCTAATAACATTTGTTTCTATGATGTACGAGGATGTCAATTTCTAGAGCTCTTAACGGTTACTATGTGGATTCTGTCATAAATCCCGAAAACGAAGATCCGAATTCCACCAAGTTTTCAAACATACAATATGCAAGTTCAAGGCCAGTGGAGGGATATGGTGAACATCCAGAATTCCCATCCTGCAGCTTCCAGCGAAAATCTCCTATTTTCAGCGCCTCCTGGAATCCATTTAGTACCCACGCATCATACAGTTCTCCCTCTGTGTGCCACTCTAACTTTCCGGCTCAGTCCGTACTTTCCATGGACTCCCGATACTTTTGCACGTGGCTCGACTATGACCGGTGTCCCGAATCCACATCTGGACAAATGCTGGTCAAGGCAGAACCATTGCTTGGACGTGTTGGAGAGACATCCAAAATCGAAGGACAAGAATATAATTTACAGTCATCATCTGCTAGAGAAATTAATACCAGTCAAGGTTCTGGATTCCAAGACAGTAAAGGCGTCTGCGAAGGCAAATCACAATCACATTCAAGTAAGTCTTACAGCAAACTGTAAATAATTTAAATGATTCTATAATACAAGCACGAAAAGTTGCTGATCAATGGAACAGAAGTGGCTGCAAAAAAGACCCCCCCTTTCTATGCCAGTTTGTCAGTTTTAAGAATTTCCTGTTGCTTTCCATTAATACAGAACCTGCTAACCGTACGAGTAAAACCCATTTACAGACTTACGGATGTGATTTTTTGACAAGTTTACTTAACACGTTTTGTTAGCAATGAACAGTTAAACTCCGTCGTTGTGGTGAGTATTGTCAGTCTGCTCTAACGTTTTTTCTCTGTTTTATATGTATAGAGCAAATGCGATTGGTATCGATTGTTTTTATTTAATATAGGGCTTTTGTATCATGTGTTACAATAAATTTAAGAAAAATGTTATCGCACGTTCCCTACCACAGGTACAATATTTGTGTATTTGTTTGTGTTTATAAATAAAATTTTGGACGTGATCCAAGATCCTACATCTGCGAACACTTATAACAAGACAAAATGGCGTCTTATCTAGATTAGGGGCAAAGGAGTTTTCAAGTATTGGAAAGAACAAATTTTACTGCTGGTTTTGTTCACATAAGAAAATCACATCAACACTTAAAGACTATGAGTTTGCAGTGTTAAACCGCCTTACTACAGACTGTACATTTAGTAATGTAAAAAATTTAAGTTCAATGTGTTAAAACGTCTGCTTTTAATGTTATAATGAAATTGCTTTTAGTATTAGAATAAACCCGACCGAACGTTTATTTCCCAAAATACTGGTGCTATTGAATCTAAAACGTATATTAGAAGAATAGACAAGAAATAAAGTAATATGTGTATAAAATTAGTGGAGCCGAAATACGAACATTTTCTACAAAAATTCTTCAAAAAACGGGCAAACTTTGTTTTTCGTATTCATCAGTAGTTTTGATTGAATATATTCACTGCAGTTACAATGCCTAAATTGCATTGGTTTTAGATTTTAAAAACCTGCCAAACAGCAATTAAAGTAATATATTCTATTTAACAATTTAGCCCTGATTTTTCATATAGAGCAGGAGTATTAAATTTCAGACCTGAAAGGCAGCAGTGGGTGCAGGTTTTTTGTCCAACCAGGTTATTAATTTTAACCAGTATCTTAATTAAATATCAATTACATTTGGAGCTTCTCATCCTTTTCCCTGATTATTTAGGAAGGTTTAGCTGCCTGGTGGCTTAATGGGTAGAACATCAGACTGCAAAGTCTGCTGGTTTGAATTCCAGCCCAGCCAAGTGTGTCCTTAAGCAAGACACTCAAATGCTAGTTCTGTGGGCCTTGTATGTGGCTGGCTGCCCGCTGCTCCCCTCTGGGGATGGGCTAAATGCAGAGAAGTAATTTCCTTCTGGAATTAATAAAGTACTATAAAATAAATTAAGTAAAAAATACATTTGCATCTGTCTGCACTTGTCTTAATTTATTAAAAGAAAATAAGTATTACAGAGAAGAAAATTTAAAGAATGTTTTGTTATTGTGCTTTTAAAATTCTTATTAAAATTAATAAATCTTAAGAATTTCTGGATTGACACAGTAATAATGTTTCGTTGACTTTAAGGTTGGAATTTGTTGAAATAAAAACCTGCCACCACTGCAGTCGTACAGGGCTAAACTGAACACCCCTGATGGAGAGTCATGTTATCCATTTTACATGTATTTGCATGTATTTTACTAGTAGTAATAACTAATAACTAAAAACACCAATGGATATAAGTACAGTACTAGCAGCACTAGTGTGCAGTGTGGTATTCCCGTATAATAATATGGTCAGTTGTAGTCCGGACCATGGCAGTGTTTTGAGTATAGTGACTCTTGAAATTTCAGCAGAATGGAGACAGTCATAATAAAACACTTACAGTTTGTAAGGCCCTGCTTTGTAACTGTACCTATTCCCTCTCCATTTTTACAAGGCTTTTTAGAATTTGTTTTGTTAATTGTTTCCTTGAGTAATTTTCTTTAAAACAAGCAGTCACTCCAAATCATGAGCTGCGTAAAATACACTTTAAAAAACGTTTTACATTTATTTTAAACGTTATGGTAACATTTTACATTCTTAAAAACTCTAAGGTTTTTAAGTAAACCATTATAAACAAAGTAAGTCATCTTAAGACTGTTCTGAGTAGACTCGGATACCTTTGTTTCAACAATTAAGTTAAATTAGGTTCTCTCAACTTGTTTTACTTTAAATGTTAATTTAAATTAAAAAAAAAAAAACAATACGTCTCGACATTATGAATTAAATTACACAGAGAGGTTTGTTCATTTGGTTAGTTATACCAACTTAAAATTCTGAGTTGTAAACCTATCCAAAGTTTTACCTACTCAGAAATCTGAACTGATGTGCAGTAAGTCCCGCACTCGTGTACGAGCTCCCGGGGTTCTACGCAGAGCCGTTGTCTGGCTGCTGAACTCTGCGCTTAACACTTTGAACAATTTAACTTAAAGCGTCGAAATCTTTTATCCAGAACTCCAGATGTGATCCACATAAGGCGTCCAGGACCACCGTGATGTAACAATATAGTCAATTTGTACGAAATAAAGCTTTTATTTTCATTAGCAAGCCTTGCGTTTCGGACCATTAAACAATGCCTTTGTTTTGCAGTTAAGATAGCTGGTTTTGGCACACAAGCAATATGAACTGAAATATCAGCAATTTACAGAGTTAAGCGGGGGATACACATACGTGGTGTCCGCAAAGAAAATAAAAGCAATTGTTAATGCCACACTGAAAATTAGAAATTTATTTATACTTATAGACTTCATGCGTAGAGATGTCTAATGATTATAAGTTTTTGCCGTTTCAGTGTTTATGAAAACGCGCGCGTTCCACAAAGGTTTTGCAACTGGTTATGCATAATTCAGTGACTGTTTTATACTTAAAAATAAGTAAAACCTGACGAGGTATTTTTTAACAGAACATTGTTATCAATAACTATAATTCGTAATTTTATGTATTGCATGTCGATAAGTTATTGTTTTGTATAAATTTTAAGTGTAAAACAGAACAACGTAACTTTCGAAGCAGAATTTATAAATCTCGTTGGAGCAGGAGTTATTGAGGCAACAAACATTTTTAGTGTGATTGCGAGTGTCCGCCTTACTGGTATAATGGTGTGCGTATCTGACGATATCAGCAAATCGTTAATTTACGATACTCCAAGGAGCTGGACGTGTTAGCCTAATATATTCCGCAGACTTCTGACTCGCTTCGAGCACCGAGGACTCATGTAATAAACTGTCTTTTATGTTTTCTCCCTTTAACCGACATCATTCACAGATGATCCATCTGCGAACTGGCTGCACGCTCGTTCGTCTCGGAAAAAGAGGTGCCCATATACCAAATACCAAACCCTGGAGCTTGAGAAGGAATTCCTGTTCAACATGTACCTCACGCGGGACAGGAGGAACGAAGTAGCTCGACTGCTCAACCTGACTGAGCGACAAGTCAAAATATGGTTTCAGAATCGACGAATGAAAATGAAAAAAATGAGTAAGGGTTACTCCATGGAATAATCAGGACAGGCAATGCATTTTTTCTTTCCATTCATATATTTTTTACGTTATCTTTCAAGTATGGTTCTGCATCATTACAGTTTTTGTGTTCATCACAAACTTCATTTTAAATTGTAGTATCAATAAAGGTTTTACAGTTCCTGATTTGCATCACACATTGTTAGAGCAAGAATGAATTGCTTATTTTAAATGCAACGTTTACTTAATATATGGTTTTGTAATTATAATTTTACGTATTTGTTATTGCTTTTGTGTATTTTAATTACATGAACCAAATTATTTGAAGCCGTTTTCAATATTTTTTGTACAATATTTGGAAAAGTTGACAAAGGTAAGTCACAGTTATGCCAACGGTATTATTATATATGTTTCATTGAGCATTTGGGACGTTTGTAAGCATTACTTGATGATCTCATAGTTTCCTATAACCATTAACAGATTTAGCATGTTGGTGTGATTACTGTATGCCTAAATTTTTAATTGAAATCACACCACCTTGAACAATAAAAATTCTTTAATGAAACATGCGATATGATTCTGGGAAGCAGAAATGTACGTACATGTATAGTTTGGTAATATTATATATCGTTTAAATATATTCTGCACTGAATATTAATCAAAATATATGAATGAATGTTAATGTCCTGCTGTACAAGTAACTCATGATATTGCTATTAACTTGTGTTATATGAATTTGTTCAACAGTCGCGCTTTTTCCTCTTCTGCTTTTAGTAGATTCGTCTTAAAACCGGTGTTTCATTGCATACGTAGTTGTGTAACTTGTCCAGAAACTGTGGATTAAAGTTTTGATTTGTTTTATTCTCAATCTCTATGCTTTTCTGAAGACTCGTTCCTCTGTAATAACGTATGATATACGTGATACTGTTAGATTTGCTGTTGAAAAACGTCGGCCGGTAAACATGTGTTACACACTGAGTTATCTAGTTACACTACATATTAAAAGGAATGAAACATGTCTTTTGTCACATTAGCTTTCTCCTTTGTTTTATGACTGTATTCCAAAACAGTAATCTAAATAACCGTTGACTCGTCCTTCCTCTTTCCACTTGAATGTTCTCATCGACTCGGTTAGAGACACGTGTGTGAAATATGCTTAAAAATGTGGACACTAGCCAATCTCTCCTCTGTTTAAGTAAGGAAACTGAGGTACTTAAGTTTATGAAAACAAATTCTTAAAATCTGATATAGGGCAGATATTTAAGTGCAAAACTGTTATTGAAGTTATGTATGTACTTAATGTTAAGTGTCTTTTAATGACCATCACAAGGATTACTGGCAACCTGCATAGTTTTTTATGATCAACAGTTTAGGCAAACAGAAGGCTAGTTGCGTATGAATATATTTCATGACTGGGAATAATGGCCTGGCAGTTTAATGTGGACTGTAGCTCTGTATTTTCAAATTCTGTTCTGTGTGAACATTCTTGTTGCTTATTATTTACTGCTGGCACTGCTGTTTCTGAAAGAAAACAAATAGCAAAACAAGTATGAAAGCAGTCTGGGATGGTTATGGAAAATTTACAGTGATAAAAAATGAAAACAATTTAATCCTTCAATGCAGCAATGTGGCTTGAATCAAATTTTACAGGATATACTTTGATGAGAGTTCAAAAAGTGAAATATTTCACTGTGCACCCGCAAGTGCATGTGATAATAAAACACACACACACACACACACACACACACACACACACACACACACACACACACACACACACACACACACACACA
>JABJVR010007256.1:0-11706 GCA_025773905.1 Chitala chitala | reverse complement strand
GTGAATTTATCTTACCCGTGAATCTGTCCTACCCTTATGTGTATCGCACGATTTTTGATAGTCAGAAATACGCGTTCGTTCATATGGGACTGCCCAGCGCCGACTGCGGCCCACAGTCAGAATCGGAGTGACAAACAGCGCTACTGTTACATTCTAAAAATAGACTTTCGGTTGATGACCGAAGTCTGTATCAATTTCAGCCAAAACCGAAAGTTAACTTATTGTTTTCAGCCGAAACCGAAACGATCCCGAAAGACGTCATTTGCCAACTTTCGGCGCCGAAACCAAAACCGAATTTCGGTCGGCCTCTACACACAGTACACATTTAAGCAATTATAGAAATTTATATTGGCGGTCACAAAAGTGACCTTATAGCACAGTTTTACATATCGTCTATAAACAACAAAAATTAAATTTTTTCCAAGTTTGATAAACAATGAGGAGAGGCTTGTCACTTCATACAGTTTATCCAGCCCAGTCTGATTCAGTGTAAAAATTAACATAATAGCAGGTACCTGTTTCACAGTAAACACAAAAAATACTATTATTTAAAAGAAATCCGTGGGGTGTGGCTATATGACAGTGCTTCACAGTGATGAACACTGCAAAGACCTCAGATGAATGCTCAAATGCAACTGACCCACAGGACACGTAAAAACTGCAGGGAGAGAGGCGCTAATGTGGAAATTTGGAAATTAAGCTCAGAGCACAGTGCTTCGCTGCAAAAGGTTCCACCTTTAGAACACTTAGAAGTTCAAAGACCTTAACATCTGATCATAACCATGTTAGATTACTCTGTGTTAAGTTGCTTTTCAGTTTGAACCAAAGGAAACATCTGATCATAACCATGTTAGATTACTCTGTGTTAAGTTGCTTTTCAGTTTGAACCAAAGGAACCATGTGTGGAAAACTGATAAA
Organism: Chitala chitala; assembly: GCA_025773905.1. NCBI lineage: Eukaryota > Metazoa > Chordata > Actinopteri > Osteoglossiformes > Notopteridae > Chitala > Chitala chitala. The sequence continues at coordinate 10,788 of JABJVR010007256.1, read as the reverse complement.
AAAAACAGCAGGCATTGATACGTTTTACTGTTAAGGTCCAACAGTTGGTGAAATGAAATACAAAATGCAGCATAGCTCAAATACACCCTGATTGGTCCTGAAACTAGTTACCAAGTGGGAAAATACTGACAAATGGAATGACACAACAGGGACCACAGGAACATGAGTGTATAATTATCAGACTGGTTAATTTCACGGAACATTCAGCGGCTTCTCCATCTATCATCTACACAGGAAAGTACTACATCTACACAGGAAAGTACCACCACAGTGTCAAGCAACCACAACAAGCAATGCATTTTTGCAATTACAGGCCACACAATCCGCTTCTCTGTCCGAGTTCCTTTAAGCTACAGATCTGAGGAGCAGATGCGGCTCTCTTTTGCAACAGGCAGGTGTGGAATGGCACGAGAAACAGACCCCGCAGTAACCATAAGTGTCACCGCTGCGTACGACCGAGCTTTTCCGTCACCCGAAAGTAGCCTTTTAAGAGAAGCGCTTGGAAAGGGCAGAGCCTAGATGCTGCATCTCAGAGCAGAGAGCAGCAACGACAAGCTGCAACACAGCAGCATGAATCACGCATATGTAACATTTTGAAAGACTGCACAAAATGATATTTATTGAAATAACAGTGTGAATATAAACAAAGTGACTCATCCAGGCAGAATCACTGATACTGCCGACTTTGATAAAAGCAGCTATTTTAGATGTATTGTAAAACCAAATGCGATGTCTCCACTAATTCACACACACACACACACACACACACACACACACACACACACACACACATATATATATACCTGTATATATATGCGCACACACCTTGGATACATTAAAGGGATGATTCTGACAGAATAGTTGATATTTGTTTGTTTGTTTCATAGTACAATGTCATTGTAAAATAATTTATTTAATTTAAACTTTATTTATGGGCCTAATCATACAGTGTACTTCATCTCATTATAGTTGCTGTTATGCATTAAAATCTCTGCCTTCTCATCCTTCTGAAAAACGTCTACAGAATGAGCCTGAACATTTTTAGTTCTTCTACATGTGTGGTGGTTCTTCTGCAGGTGTGTTAGGGGTGGTTGGATGGGTGGGTGAGGTACTTTCCCAACATGCCGGCTGTATATATCAGTTACACACGCACAGTCCATCTGACTGTAGGTGAAAGGGGTTCCTAAGGAAGCAGACTATGTACAATCATGCCCTCAAATGCCATAGTGACAACACAATCGATCAATCGTTTCCTCTCAAAATCCTTTCTTTTACTTGTGTTGCTATTCATTATAGTACCATTTCGAACAAGCTAAAGTATACTGACATTTGACAAATGGAACTAAATTAAAAACTAAATTACACGTCCATTTCCAATTAAATTGCAAAATCAACATAAAAACACTAAGTTTTAACACTCACAGGTCAGTCACTATAACAGGCAACTTAGCAGTCTTGGAAAAAGTATTTTAAACGGGGGTGGCCGTGACAAAGGGGGTCCTCATTATCACCGCGCGTCTTCCCTAATCCAGAGAATTCTCTGCGTCAGAAGTGTGGGCGGCCAAGCGCTTGTTCACACCCTGAAAGGTGCAAATTAACAGTTGAGGTGCTGCTGTCAGTAGCAGCAAAGTGTCGGCAGCCCCTGTGTGCCACACAGCCACCCTCCCCTCTGTTTCAGGCTCCGCCTCCACAGACAAACGGCTGCATGCCTGATGGGAAGTATGTACAGCTGTTTACAGAAAAAAAAAAAACAAAAAACAAATGGTGTATTCTGGGCAAAAGTTCTCATGATTAATGGGTAGAATCCTGGGATGTTAGTGTTCTATTTGGGTCTTAACCACCCTGCAGACCTACTGGTGGAATTACGACATGCTCCAAATGTGCCGTTGTCAGGAAATTACCACTGACGGATGGAATTCCAGATGGAGCACTACGAATGCTAAACAGAACACTCCAAGGCTGCTATTCTAAAAGCATGTCCTAACATTGATTCATTACAAAATCATCAATACAGCTCGAGAACATAATTTTGCACATAAGTAGTCAAGAACAAAATACACAGGCGCACAACGAGTTTGTCTTGGAAAGTGGACGGCGCTGTTCCTTGAGAGGAACTTCAAGGCTTGGAAAATACATGAGAAGTTGGGTTTACCTTCTGAGGAGCTACAATAACTGTGTCCAGCAGAAGATGACACATTGCACGCAGCACTAGAGTACACATACACAGTGTATGCGGTAAACATTTGAAGTACACTAAACTAAAATTAGCCTTGTCATTGCATGTCGTTACATCTGGCTATCATTCGGCAGACACACATGTTGTAAAATTTTTTCTCCTTACTGGATGGAAATAAAAACGGATGCACAGAAGTCTCGTAAGCAACAGCACACCTTGATTTATTTTTTCGCATACCGCTGCTGACACACGCCAGTCAGTTTTAAGCAGATGGAAGAAAGAAAAAGATTCAGGACCTCTTATCGGAGTCACGCTGAGGCTGTCGTTAGTCCATAGCGCTACAACTGGCCGGGTGCTTAATGCTTGTTCAATATGCACCATGCCGCCTTAAGCTATTTAAGAGAAATTAAATTTTGAGCATGCCGTGCCTCTTCTGCTAGCGCAAGCGATTCCCAGATGCAGCGCTGATCGCATTCCCATGCCTAATGTAATTCTGGAGTGAGTGCGGCCGTGGGAAGCGGCTGGGGCTGTAAAACCGAACTCGGCAGTGACCGTGTAAAGCCTCTGCGAATTAGAGCGTCAGCCGGATGATTAAATAATAACAGTAATAATGCCGATCTGCAGCGTGACGTATTAACGTGTCCCACGCCTCCATGGATAACGAGTTTCACTGCTGCTGCATTCCCTGAGCTTCTGGACCTTGGTTGCTCCCACTGAACTCTCTTTCATGGCAGTTTACATTTTTCCAGCATCCAACATACAGTGGGCTAAAAGATTGGCCAGCATTTGTTTTACATTGTAATCCATTACTGTTACATTGTAATCCATTACTGTTAAAATACAGTTACCCAGACATAGCCTGACAGTAAGTTATCTAAGGTGTTCATTCCTTCTACACCAACCATAGGATTTTTTTTTTCTTTGTTTGTCTTACATAACTTCAAACCTTTGTCAAGCACTATCAGGGTGCTGTGAAAACACCAACAATGGCATCTCAGACACAGCTCCACTGGACACACGTGTTCACTTTAAACACACAACTGTCACTGGAACACTGTCAGGCTACCTGCATCATACCTTGAACACAGCATGGTATGACTAATTGCGGAATTTGCAAGTAGAATGCTTGAAATATAAAATAATTTTTAAAGAAATTATTTCCAGCCTTCGAAACAACATCTATGTGAATCAACTAAATAGCTGGAAGTTAACCAGGCATGTCCCACTGTTCTTTTAATGCAAACACTTCAGTTGAAGACTTAAGTTTTCAAACGTATTCATAGGCTAGGCAATATCCATCCATCCATCCATCCATCCATCCATTACAAACCACCTATCCCAGTCTGAGCTGCGTGCGGCCTGGAGCCTATCCCAGGCAGCCTAGGACAAAAGGCGGGTGATGTCCTGGACAGGGTGCCAAAATAAGCATTTAGTCAATATTTTTTATTCTGTTTTATCCTTTTGGACAGGACATGTTTATGTGAATGAGAAGCCAAGTAATGGAGATCCACAGTAATGAGTATGGAGAGCCACACTGCTCACCAAGCTTCTTAAGAGCTAAACAGAGCTAAAGAACAAGTTGAGCCAGTCAGAGTCCAGAGTTGCAGCAGAAATCAAACATCCTGCAGGCTGGGATACTCACGTGGAATTTTGTTCAGTTCATTCATGAACTTGTTCTTCAGTTTGGAAAATGCCTCATCCTTAGGTTCTTTTGCAGCTTGTCAAAGGAGAGTAAAATATGGGGTATTAGTGAAGGTTAACTCTGGTTTTTCTAATAAATTTGCTGGGCCAGAAGTCAAAGCTGACCTGAACACTAGAGGTAACTTCTGTGCAACCTTCAAACATTCAAATGTTCTCATGATTAATAAGCAGTACACCAGGACAACTGCAATCTGTTTGGTCTTAAACTTGCCTTCAGCCTGCTGGGAAAATTAAGGCATGCTGAAGTTGTGCTTTTGCAAGAAATTACTGATAGCTGACAGATTTAGAAAATAAGTGCTATGAAAAATTAGAACTGGAGCTGAAGAACACAAAGAATTTTGGATTTTATTGAGTAGCTGACAATAAGAAACATCTGTGTGCTTGATTCGTCTTGGAAACAAATCGGATGTCTTCACTGAGAAGAACTTCTAGGCTCCAAGTAAGTTAACACACGAGCAATGACATTTCGCTTCTAGGAAGCCACAGTAATTGTGTCCAATGAAGGACAGAGTTACACCCATGGGGCACTTGGAATTGCATGTTGGGAAAGTTAATTTCATTGCGACTCTGCCGTAAGGCAAATTAACCTTGTCATTACATCTTGTTATGTCTGCTTACTGTTTGGAAGACATGTTGATGGTCTCACTGTCTGCCTTAGAGACTGGAGAGAACAGTACCTACAGTGCCTGCATAACAGCAAGACAAAGACATCCCTCTGCTTTTGCATGCAGTTGTTTTGTGCCAGTTGGTATAATGATGTTGAAAGGAAGTCTATTTAAAACTCTCAAACTTCAGTTGGGGAAATTCTGACCTGGCATCAGTCTACATTTATATATACAGCCCAGATTCTTCATGCTTTTTCATTCAAAATGCAGCAAGTAGTGTGATGTTGTAAGAGTGATCATTTAAATTTTAAATGAATTGTGTTTTAATACCTCAGCAGCTCTTGACATTATGACTTTTTTTTGTGAAACACCATGGTGTGACTGCGGTGAGAAGGTCAGAACATGAAAAGAAGCCGAATTTTACTGAATCCTCAGGTGACAGCTCTGGCAAGAGCTAACATCAACTAGCCCTGAAAGCTGCCTGTGAACACGTCAGTGAAGGCTTCTTGCCTAGACAGCCTCAGTGGACAAATGTGTGGTGTGTTTGAAAGAGAGCTGTCACTGGAACACTGCCTGTCAGGTTACCTGCGTTATAACAAAAGTAAAATAGTATTAGAAATGGCGCAATTTGCAGGCAGAATGTTTTACGTTTCAAGTCATTTTCAGACAAATCATTTCCTGCCATCAAAGGGATTTTTTCATTGTTAAAATAAAACACTTTAGACAGTTATATCCCTCTCAGTTTTAACATAAACACTTAGATTCAAGACACATGCTCAAACATGTGAGAAATTTCCAGTATTTTCACTTTCTGTGCTTTGCTTTTTTCAGCGGGATATGTTAATGAAAACTGAGAAGGCAGAGACAATAAAACAAATTGAATCCACCACAATCTGTTTGCAAATTGATTATTTTCTTATTGAACTTCATAGCAGAGATAAACAGGAGCTTCAGAGCAGTACTGGAGCTGGAGAGCGAGCTCGGCTCCTACAGGGGGGTGTGGCATGCTGAGATACTCACGCGAGACCGTGCTCAGCTCACTCATTAGCTTTTTCATCTTGGACAAGTTCTCATCTGCCGCAGCCCGGTTGGACGCCTCCGAGCTGTTGGAGGGGGCACCGGATGGGGGGGCCGCGGCCAGGGCTTCCCTTCGGCTCTCACTCATGGTGGCGCGAGGTGACCAACCAAAAGCTAGAGGGGGAGGGGCACAGGGAGATGAGATCAGACATGCTGATTGGGTCTGTGCGATGACACTTCATGTCAGGTGTTTGCAATGTACTGCCACGAAGGTCAAAGGTCAGTGACCCCAGAAATCCTGGCTCTAATTCTATATGTCACCTTTCATTCAGGTGACACCACACACAAAATAATTAGGTGAATCATAGTGGCTACCAGGTTTTACCAGGTTATTTGCAGGGAATGAAGTTTAGGCTTCCTGCAAGAGTGCAAAGAGTAACAAAAAATGCAAACATGCAGAAGAACACCATGAAAATGTAATCACTTTCCTTAGTGTTACCACGGCTTGCCAAACAGTTGCACGGCAGAAAACTCCTGCTGAGCATCAGCGTTTTTGTTGAGTGTGTGGCTCATATGTGTGTTTACCGTGACTGTGTGTCTGCATGTGTGTGGGTGGTGCACAACACCCACTGGAAAAATGAAAGAGACTCGATCCATTTTTCAGGTCGATTTCTCAAGGAAACCCAGAATTAACAGTCTGGCAAAGACAGGTGCTGCTAAAAAACGAACTTCACTCCGACTGAGATGTTTCCAAGTGAGCTACTGCTTATCTACGCAGGCAGTTTGAACCTTTCGTAAACCTTTCATGAACCTGTCATTCCTGTTCTGGCTTTCGTTTTTCACAGCTACTGCAATTTTAAAACACCAGGAGGAAACGTTTGCGAGTTGATGTGTTTACTTTTAATGTTCTACTCATTAAAAATGCATTAAATGTTTTTTAAAAGCTCACAAGCACCATGTTGTGTGAATCAAAGCACAAGCTGAAACAGCAGGATGTTCACATCTGCACTAAAGTGTGCCACGTAGGCTGAGTGGATCTGTAGGAATTTAACACGCGAAGGTGTGACTTTCATTTTAATTAGTGTTTAACATTTTCCTGATCATACCAGTCACATCTGAGTTCTTGCACTGCTCTTGTGCCTGGCTCCAATAAGGTCCCCAGGAACCAGTATGTTTAGAAGGGGGGGGGGGGGGTCAGAACACAGTCTCCAAAACAGAATGTAGAGTAATAAAGGTGCTGATGCAGCCATCAGCTAGGGACCTGCACAATTAAACTGTGGGGGTCGTGAACTCAAAATTTCCAACAAGGACTTGACACTGAGCTGCGACCACTTTTTACATGGGCCAGAGGACTTGACCCCAGCTGTCCTTCCAGTCAAAAGAGACCAGCTTCCCTGGCACGGTGACTGCAGCCCAGTGTGGGAAAAACAAACACATATTGGCTCTTGTTTTTTTCTTAATCACTCCACACCCTGCTTGAAGTGAGGAGGGGGCAGAAGATGAGATGAGAAGCACGTACAACATAAATGGAGCAGCTTCAAGGCTGATTGGACCCCTCCAGGCAAAATGGCCTCTTCCTCGGATTATGTGGGCGGTTTTCCTCATGCATTGAAAGGAACCCAGGAGGGGGGTAGGAGGGTCACCGTTTGATATTTTGATGTTGCTCAATGTCTATTTAAAAGTAGCACTAATGCACACCTGCCAGATTGCGTAGCGCTACACTCTAACCTACAACAATGAGTCAGAGATTTGCACAAAAGGCTTGCACAAAAGACAGTAATTACATGCAAAAGTGAGGGAGAAATACACACAGTTTGTTCTGTGCGAAATGGCAGTGCAGGAGAAAATCGAAGTAACTCCAAAGCTACTTTAAAAGTCAACAGTGCCCTGTCAAAGTCCATACAAATTATCACATTTAGCTAAAAGTTCAGCTATCTGGTTAGTTTCTTAATACAATTCATGGAAAACTGCTTGGCCACAGCTGCCTATCTGGGTGTATATCTTAGAATCCACTGGCTTGCAAAATCAACCGTCATGTTCTCTAGCTATGACTATTCTGCCCGCAATCAATTGTAATGATATGTTAACTTGGTGTGAAATATACTTACATCCAAAAATGACCTGACTGGCAGATTGATCGAGAACCTCAAACACTTAAGTGTTACCCCAAGGTGAACTGTGTGCGTAGAGGACAGCTGATCATTTGTAGGCCCTCTACATAAAACTGTGATGTAGTGTAGCAGAGCACGGCTATAGTAAAAACCCCCAGCTGTCAGGACAAGAGTCTAATTAATCCACCAAGTGAGGGACTTGGGTCTTTATCTCAGCAGGCTAATCCTCTTATCTGGTGGAAACTCCAAGTGGGCCGTGGCTGCATGGGTTCAAACGCTGCTGGGATCACCCCCGTTACAGTAGCATGGTTTAAAATAACAGCCTGACGACATGTTTTGCTTATGTATGAGATCTGTGCAGTCAGGAGTTGTGGTCAGCATATAAGAGCTGTCTGGTGAGAGCCTACACAAAAGCAGCATTGGAAACAACTACAATGGCATCTGGTAGCAACAAGGATGCTACCAACAGAAAACGTTGCCAGGAAACATCAGCGACAGGAAGAACAGTATTGAAGTGACATTCTTTAGCACCGAAGCATAGAGTACGTTCAGCTTATGTTTCCTCAGTGTTTGTTATATGTTTGCACCCATACAGGAAGGGATGTAAAAAAGAAACACTTGTGTTTTTATGGGTCTATAAAGGATTTGAGTTGTTGCTTTGTCATAAGAATGAAAAGCTCTGGCATTTGTTAAATTATGGTGTGTCTCCTTTTAAAAGGGATAAATTAATTATCATAGCCAAAAGAAAATTATTTTTTTCTACTGGGAATAGTAGCTATGTAATTACACCAAACAGAATGAGAAAAAAACAGGTAAATTACTGACTGTCTATGCATAATATCACAAACCACTGCACATCCAATAATTAACTACACTTTATTGAATTTAGAGATAATCATCACCCAGATTAAAACTGAAATTTTGAAATGAATGCCCATCGCTGGGTTTTAATTAGTGGAAGGATTCAATTTACATTACATAATTTACATCAAAAGAAAGCCTTTAAAAATTATCTTAAAAGAAGCAGAGAAACTTATTGAACTTCAAAAAAAGTAACAACCAAAAAATTTCCTTGTGGATCTTAAAACAGACAGTGTAAGTGTTAGTGGTATTTCACACAGCTTCTTCAAATTTCAATCACCACATTTAATACAGAATCAAATTTAAATTAAATGACTAATTGCTCCAGCCAAATATGGCATAGCATCACTTCTACAACACTTCCTTAATCCTCTTCCTCAAAAATGAATAATAAAACTTTTTATGATAGGATGGTGTTAGTTCAAAGTGAGTGAAAAACTTTAAGAGGTTATTCTACTCTTTTCTGTGTGTCTTTCTGCTGTGTTTCAACAACAAGGGGTTTTCAGAGGATGAACGGTTAGGGTAAGGGTTAGGGTTAGACTCAAAACATTCAGTTCATTGAATGTCCAGTGGAGTTCAGAGGATGTCATTTTGATTCCTGGAACAAATAGCTGCCCTATAAGTTACAACTGTGTGCTCTAAACACAAGCCTGGTAGGTTGAAACAGCAACGGGTACCTGTAAATGACAGGAAAGAATAAGCAAAGTACAACAATAAATCCCATCTGAATAAACTCACTCCATAGAACATTTAGAGAAGGATACACTGAAAAATGTAAAGTAACATAATTAAGTTAATTAAGGGCACAATTTCCACCTAGGTAAAATATGTAAGATAAACACAATATAAACAGAAATATAAGTAGAAAAAGAAAGAAAATTGTGATTATCCTACATATTTGAAACATTAAAATCTGCCCTTTATTTAAAAACATTATGTTACTCTTAAGTTTTCTTCAGTGCAGAAACTCTAAGAAAAAGAAATGCATGTACATACATGCATAAATGCACGGGTACGTTTGTACATGCACAGGTGCACACATATACATCCGAACATGTGCATGCACGCCAATATCCACGCATACACACAAACACACATACACAGCAGACTACTTTTCCTGATGTTATTGGCTATCTTATAGAAGTCTGCATGACAAAATACAGGAAGTGGGATTTAAGCGTACACCTTGGGTCTTTACTCACCTGCAGGCAATCTACAGCAGTAATCAAACCAAGAAAAAAGGTTATTAACCCAGCTTGGTGCAGTGCCCAGTTCTGCTCTATTAACCAAAAGCCCTAAGAAAGCCAGATTTCAATTACTGAGCATGAACAGAGGGGCATAAAGGCTAAACTACTGCTCACAGTGCACATACAGAGCCTGCAATGGAATTAGCTGCCTCCGCTGGAGAGCTCGCCTTGCTTCCCGTCTGTTTGTGACAAACAGTCAGGCTGGACACTTCTCCGGATGTCGTGGCATCACTCACAGGCTCTGGGCTAAACAGCGCTACTGATGGGCACTCCTTCATACCAGGAGGCTCATCAGGAATCAGAGTGAGACAGAAAGGAGAAAGGGTAGCACCCCCCTCCGTTCTTTCACAGAATGGAAATCATGGCCTTTGGCTGGTCTCTATGGACAAATGCCACTGAGGCACACTGAGCTGGGCTCATTTATGATACTGGAGGAAATACAAGGCCATTTGAATGTAATTTTCGGACTGATATTAGTGTCCCTTCTTCCCCCCTCCCACCCAAAGCACTCTCCCATTCTTCTCTCAGGCTGTACAATTGAGATGGAGAAGACAGAACCTGTAATCAATATCTGCCATTTCCACGAACGAAATGCCATATGAAATTTTCTCTGCAACGTGATGAACGTGTTCCTCTGCTAATCCCCCTTTTTACAGGTTACCCTTTAAACGTCTAACAATTCTACCCCACTCTGGTGGGACATGCTTTAACAAAGAGCAGCAGGACGTAACACACCAAAGTGCTTCCAGGTGACTTTCCAGAGCCATTTCACCTGGCAACAGCCAACACCAAAAGCCTTAAAACTAATTTTAATCCAGACACATGACAAGAATGCCAATATGTACTGGCTATTTTTGTAATATCACAAAGGTAAAGTCAATACCAGTTGATGATGATTAAAGCTTTTTATTAACAAGAATATACTGGAGAAGTCAGAACATAGTAACTGCACCATATGAACAAGGTTTAGAGTCAAGGTTAGGCAACATACATCACTGTCTGTATCCCAAGATACACTGAGGGCAATTCAGATTTTCAGACTAATTTAAAATGCCTATATATATATATAT
>JABJVR010007255.1:0-11706 GCA_025773905.1 Chitala chitala | reverse complement strand
CTGTTGGTCTTGATTGTGGTTCTGGTGAAGATACTGATGAGGGGCATGGGAGATACCCATCAGTCTGAGGAGAAGAACGCTCTACTGGTTATTGCTAGATGTGTTGCCATTCTCACACCTTTGTTTGGCCTCACCTGGGGAATAGGTGTCGGAGCAATGGTTTCACCTTCAGTTCCCAGCGTCCATATTGCATTTGCTGTTGTTAATTCACTTCAGGTATAAGTAATGTCTTTAAATACCTGTTAATGAAATGCTTTATACCTTACATATTTTATACTGTGATATTAAAAATTGTTTTCATAATTTTCAAAGAGAAATAGTCCCCTACCTCTGAGTATATTCAGTCATCTGTAGTAACATAATTCTAATAATAATTTTTTTTCTGATGTCTTTGTTATATAGTTTGCATATTTGTCTTTAAATTATTGTTCATACTGCAAATATTTTAATAATGCTTTGTTACAATATTTTCTTTAAGGGGTTTTTCGTTTTAGTATTTGGGACTTTATTAGACAGTAGGGTAAGTAGTGGCAATTTCTCATTAAAACTTTTTTCTTATAAATAGATGTATAACTCAGTAGTTGTACAGTCTTTAAACTAAGGGATATTGTCAGTGTTCATGACGTATCTTAATTTTTTCACCTACAGATTCGTGCTGCGATTGGACAAAAATTTTTGTTTCTACCACGACTCTCTACCAGAACAAAGGTGTGATTTTTTTTTCATATGTCAACTAATACTTGTTTGACATTCTGGTCTGGAATGTCATTTGTTTTTATTTAATTGATAAAAATTTTCAGTTCAGATGCCACTCTACTTACAAACATCAAACTTAGATAGATACGAACAAAGGCCTCTGTAAGTTAAATTTTTGTTCAGGGAAAACAAATGGGGAGGCACAGCTAAAAAAAATTTATGTGCGCGGCTCTCCAGTCAGGTATGGCATTTGACTGGTACATACACCAGACAGGACGTACACATACATGTACACGTACACCGGACTGCTCTACGATTTATCATGATTTATGTGAATTATCCAGTGCATCGCGTATCCATCATGGCTGGTGAAAAGCGTCAGGCTAGTAATGTTAGTAGTAGTGCTAAAAAGCGACAAACCATCTCAACGGAAACAAAAGTGGTGATAATTATGATAATAATATTATAATAATTATCATTGTTATTACCACAATTCATTAACATAATTTATGCTTTTTGTATTTTTTAATGTGTTTTTAGCATAAGCCAGCAAACTTTTTATGTTTTAATACAACTATATTATTTAACTAACACGCTGTAGTAATGTTTGGTAGGAACACACGTAAAGTGTTCATACAAATTAAGAACTTACAATTCACCTTACAATTCACCTTACAATTTACCTTGAAATGTAACTCGTTCGTAAGTTGGGGAGTCTCTGTACTTCACTCTAACTTTCATATGGTACTCATCATATCATGTAAACTATTTTTTAATTTCAAATATTAAAATTGATAGCCTTTTAAAGTCTTGTGAATTCTGTGCTGTACTTTGTATTTCATTTAGAGTTCAAGCATTGCTCCATCTTCTTCCTCTTGGGCTGACCGCTTCAGAAAAAGAAACAAAAGGAGAAGTAAGCATGCATTCCTCCATGAATCAATATCTCCATTTAAGGGTGACATGATCAGTGGGTAGTGCTGCTGCTTCATTTCTCCAGGGATGTGGGTTATAATGTGACTCTCAGCACTGTGTCTGTGGAGTTTGCATGTTCTCCATCTGCATGTGTGGGTTTACTGGCTTTACTGGCTTCTCCAGTTTCCTTCCACAATCCTAAAACATAGGTCAGGTGGCATGGGAAATATAACTAGTGAACGTATGTGTGTGTGTGTGTGTGTGTGTGTGTGTGTGTGTGTGTGTGTGTGTGTGTGTGTATGTAGTCTGTGATGGGCTGGTGCTCTGTCCAAGGAGTACCCTGCCTTGTGCCCTAGAATTCCTCCAAAGAGTATGGTTTGATAATTGATGGATGGATGGATGTTTAGCAAACTCTTTTTCAAGAAACTTTAAATAAATAAATAAAATATTACTTGACCCATACTTAAGCCACTGTCATTAATGTATTTTATTTGTGTTTTTTCCAGATCTTTACAATATTTCAGAGAGTGCAGCTTCTAGCCAGTCAGCAAAGTCATTCATCAACACTTAGATCTACATAACAAAGTGTGTTAAAATTTAAGTAAAAAGAGTCATTGCTGTTAAAAGTATATGTTAATTTCTTGTTTTGAAGTCGTACAGAAACAAACTGGATTTTAAATTTTGTAATATGTTCTCCTCTTTTCTGTATTAACGCAAGACATGTATTACTGTTTGTCCTCAGTTGTCCTCAATGAAAAATGCCAAAAACACTTTCTTAAACAGATTTTTTAATTTCTTTTTTTTTCCACACTGTATTTGAACGTATATGCCAACATGCTCATACCAAATACAATGGTTATTTAAACATTTTAACCAATTATTCTGTTTGTAATAGATGCAGAATAGTTTTTAGTAGTTGTAGGTTTTAGGTTAATTAACTGGAAAAATGTTGTGATAAGTAAAATGTTGTAAGTTTTACTGTTAATTTACAGTATCTGTAATGTGATTTTTTTCTTTAGACTTGATGTTGTGCAACATAAAATGTGTCAAAATAAATCGCTTGCTTTTTACATAATATGAATGTCTTTTAAAGTGCATTTTCAGTGTTAGCATAGCAATGTACAGCAAAAAAGTGTATTAACAATAATATTGAGCATTGTTACATCCAGTATCGTACTTCCAAACCACTATCCCAATGTTCAATCTATTAAATTTGAAGAAGTCAAACATTTCAATAGTGCATTTATGACATTTAAATTTTATTTGTTCAGCAGACAGCTTTATCAAAAGCGACTTACAAAGATAATAGTACACAAGCTTGTCACAAATGAGGTCAAACAGTATTAGAAAATCTGCTAACAGTTAGTGCTGTTCTATCATCAAAGTGCACCCAATTAAGTTTGGCAATTGTCACATGTCATTCAAGTAAAGCATAAACAACTGAAACTGAATTAAGTAGACAAACATTTGCAAGCAAGCAGCCAACTCCATTGCCACAACTAAGCTAATGAAAGCATGGAAAGATTTCATGTGTTAAGTCCTAAAGTGCTCCCTGAAGAGATGTGTCTTCAGTTGCTTACGAAATGTGGATAGTGACCATGAAGTCCTCAAAGCAAGTGGACGTTCATTCCACCATATAGGCACCAGAGAAGAGAAGAGCCTAGGCTTACCAGGTTTTAGGATTGGTGAAACCAGTCTCTTCCCAGTGGCAGACCGCAGAGAATGGGAGGGGACATAGTTCTTGATTCGGGACCGCAGGTAGCCTGGAGCAGTCCCGTTGATGGATTTGAACATAAGCATCACAATCTTGTATTTGATGCATGCCTGGATTGGAATCCAATGTGGTAAGACAAGCAGGAGGGTGACATGTGTCCATTTGGGAATGTTGAAGATGAGATGTGCCGCTGCATTCTGGATCCTCTGGAGAGGATACGTAGCAGAGGCTGGGAGGCCGGCCAGGAGTGAATTGCGGTAGTCCAATCTTGAAACAACCAATGCTTGGACCAGAAACTGGGTAGAATGTTCTGTGAGACATGGTATGATCTTCCTGATGTTGTAGAGGGCAAACCTATAGGCCCTGCATACTGTGGCGATGTGGTCATAGAATGTCAGGTGCTGGTCAAGTCCTGGTGATGTTGCTGTCCATCACCAGTCCGAGGTTCTTTGCCGATATGGTAGAGGTTATGGTTGATGTGTTGAGTTTCAGGGACAGCTCACCAGGAATGGAGTTCTTAGCCGGGATGATCAGCTGCTCAGTTTTGACACACTGTTTTCTTCAATCTATGTGAACCGCATGTTTGGTTTGGCACAGGTTTTATGCCGGATGCCCTTCCTAACGCAACCATTTATTGCTCCCATTTATTCAGTCTTGGGACCGGCACCTAGGTGGCTGAATTCCACCTTAGTGGCTGGGTTGTTTTCTTCGATCCATGTAATTTACCTAATTCTGTGTACTTGACCCACACACTACATTCTAATCATAATACGGAAATGACAATGAAGCCATCATCACTTTGTAAACTGGCATTCTCTTTTCCCAGGTATGAAGTTAAAATATGAACAGAAACATTTTTAGGTATATTTAGTCTTAATGGTCAAATAAAATGTTATCATTTACCGGTCCCAAGTCCAGGCTTGGTGTGTATGACATGACCACTGGTTCAAAGTTCTTCGCACATTCTGCCAGTATTTAAACGGCTGAGATGATGCGAGGGTTGACTCGTCCTGCAAAATGACACTGCTCACACTCCTCTGTGTGGCGGGCCTGCTCCCGTTCTCGTCCACCTTTACGGTACTGCACGCTTGAGCGCACAAACTTTGTTCACTGTAGCTGTGAAATGCCCCCTTGCTGATCTTTCTGTGTTTTTCCATTTGCAGATCAACCGGCTGTCCAAAGAAAAATGTAACATATCGCATTTTTATCTGCTGCTTTCTTTGTGGTCACTTACATTCAAAGCTGTGCTTGATTGATGAGTTGAAATTTTTATCGTGAATTAGTCACAAGGAACTTTACAAATGATTCAAGTTTGTGTGCTGTGCATATAACTTTACAATGTTCTATATTCTGTAACATTATATTAACACTTCTAGCTTTTGCAATTGATGGCGATAAACCGAAAAGATATGACATTCCCTACATCAACTCTGGTATGTTTAACATTTATTTTCTCTTTAACATTTATATTGTAAAAATCGCAACTAATGGTGCTGTTACCATGTGCTCAAATGCACATGGTGACATAAGTGCAGTACAGAATCATTTTTGTTAATTTGTAGGTTAAAGCTATGGGTTGTATAGTTCTCACAACACTAAAAATGGTATCTTTAATAGGAATTAAAACACCAGTCCTTGAGGGTGACATGGCTTTACCTGTAAGTACTTCAAGTACTTCACTTTTTATTACCTGTCACAATTGTCCATTCAGCAAATCAATAACTCAATAAATAAATAAAGATTACATTTGCACAGAAGCATTGTAATAGCATCTATGGCTTATTACATGGCATGTTAAAGTTCTTTATCTACATTTTTGTGTATTGGTTATATAGATAATAATGTGAAGGCTATCTTATTTGGTTTATTTTGTTATGTAAGCTAACACTTTCATGTCTTAGTAACAAAGGTCAAGTCAAATAAATCAAGATTGTTAGCCAACTGTTCTGTAGCATAATGAGCAAAAATTATAATTTACTAGTTGCAAATTTACAATAAATACAACACAAACAAATATTAAGTCACCTTATTCTGCTTTTATCACAAGAGCTTTGTAGATCAGAAGAAAATATTCAGCTTTAAAGAGGAGCCTTAAAGACCAGCCTTTCAGACTTTAATGAATATATTATATATTTGTAATTATCGAGTCTTCTAGCATTCTTCCAAATGAAGTGCACAATTTAACTGTACAGCTGATTAAATGTGTAATGCTGTAATGTTTGTGCCTAGGAGGCAAGTGAGGTGAGGTTGAATGTGTAAAAGGGAGGCTTTAATAAAGGGCAAAACAAAGTATTAAGATAGGGTTACAGGGGTAACAAAGGCTAGATACAGCCTACTGGGTACAAACAATAATGTAACTGGGAGAACAGAGCCAACCTACAGAAAACACAGACTCTACAGGCAAGGTTTCTAATCACACACAAATTACTTCTGCTACAAAATTACACCCACAACTGGACAAGAACTCACTGAGACGGGAATCTATTAGAGGGAGATAACAAGACACAGTCAGCGACTACTAATAACAATTAACATAGGGAGAACAAAATAACAAGGTACTAAAAATGACTCAGCACAAAGGGGACAGGAGAGAGGGTGACATCTAGGGAACATGAGGGTTATGGCAGATGGGGTTGTTACAATTGCCCAGTTGACTATAAATTATGTATTTCTTCACATTTGGTAGCCTGGACGCAATGCTCTTGTGAACCCAGCAAGCAGGTGGAAATTCCCTATACCTTACATCCTTGCTGACAGTTTGGGTAAACAGATTTATTCTGATAAAAATATGTCATTCAGTTATGTAAATGGGAATGATAACTCTTGAACATCTGTTTCTTTCAGACCTGAATGCCAAGGGAGTAATTTTTCAGGCTTTTGAAATGTACCGCTTGAAGTCATGTGTTGATTTCAAACCCTATGAAGGAGAGAAGAGTTTCATAAAATTTGAAAAATTAGATGGGTATGTCTCTAAGTAGCTTTACCTAGGTTTCGATATTGGTTTCCTTGTGAGCTCTACTAAAAAAACGTAAAATAATGAAGGAAGAAAAGCCACATAGTGGACATACTGTATAGTATGTATTGTGTGTGAGGTATAGTCAGTTTTTTTCCCAGTTTACCCCAATGGTAACCATTGGAAACCCAAAAGAAGTTATGAAGAAAGAATGAAGTCAGTAGATAACTTACAGCCAAACAGCGTTTTTAAAATGAAGTCTCTGTTTGTTAAACAATGTATGCCTGTACCAGGTATGCCATCTTGGCAACTCCCCATGACCAGCGTGTTGTGGTGTTCACCCACCTGCCATTGTTCATACAGATGCTGGTCAATGGTTGGAGACCAGCACACTGGCCAAATGCTGTCCCTTGGTGAAAGCTGTGACTACAAAGGCACGATAATGCATGAGCTCCTGCACGCCATGGGGTTCTATCACGAGCAGTCACGCACAGACAGGGATGACTACGTGAACATCTGGTGGGATCAGATTCTTCCTGGTACTTATTTTGTGCAGCATCATCACCCCTCCAGATGACTCACAATATTACAATTATCATTATACCCTCTTAAATTATAAATGGCGTTAAATACTTTCTTTGTTGTAATTCACTTTGAAATTGTTAAAACTTTACAGGGATGGAGTATAATTTTGACAAGTATGATGACAGCCTCATAAATGACCAGAACACCCCCTATGATTATGAGTCCATCATGCATTATGGTCCATACTCCTTTAACAAAGACTGGCGGTACCCCACCATCACTGCAAAGGATCCTGAACTGACCAAAGTGCTCGGGCAGTACAACGACTTCAGCGCCATTGATTTATTGCGGCTCAACAGAATGTACAACTGCTGTAAGTTGGGTCTCATTTTGTCTCTTATATGGGTCATGAAAGTTCTTAAATGCCAAAGGAATATGACACTTCATGTCTGTGACCTTACAGCTTCCTCCCTAACCCTATTGGACCAGTGTGCCTTCGAGACAATCAACAGCTGTGGGATGATTCAAAATCACAACGATGATGGTGATTGGGTGCGCACCAAAAGCACACCAGCATCACATGATCACACACTGCTTGGACAATGCAGAGGTATATATCACCATATATCATGTACAATGGAACCTTGGATTGTGAGCATAATTCGTTCCACAACAGTGCTCATAATCCAAAATGCTCATATACAAAAACGAATTTTCCCATATAGAAATAATGTAAAGTCGGATGATCCGTTCCACACACCCAAAAATATTCATATAAAAATCTTTTTTACGATATTTTATGTACAAATTATTGTCTCTAATATTGGAAACAAATAACAATTATTAATACACGATATAAAGTAAAAATAAAACAAATTATCCTGCACTTTACCTTTGAAAAGAGTCGTGGCTGGCTTGAGGGAGATGAGGAGGAGGAGAGTTATTGCTTGGAAGGAGAATGTTCTTCCATGATAACATCTGGAATTTCGGGAGTTCTTACTCTTGAACGACTTTCACTAACGCTACTGATATTACTTAATTTACGCTTTTTGCATTTGCTGTCAACTTTTGACTCGCTGGAATGTCTTAATTCCTTTCGTTCGTATTTAACACGAACCCATCCACTGACACTCGCTTTTGCCTCCGTTTGAGGATTTCGCGGAAATGTGACATTGATTGTTTTGTCGTTAAACAGATTCGTCGTTCGAGCTGCCACAGCCTTATTCGGGTGGTGCTTTTCTACAAAATTTTGTACTGCTTCCCACATTTTGTACACCTCCCTAATCTCATTTGAAGTATGACATGATATAAAAAACATCATACTTGATACGAAAATGCTCGTCTTGCAAGACATCGCTCATTAACCAAGTTAAACTTTATTTAAAAATTTTGCTCGTCTTGCAAAACACTCATAAAGCAAGTTACTCGCAATCCGAGGTTCCGCTGTATATGCATGTATGTCACCCAGTTCAATTCTTATCATCTGAGGTCAAAAGAGAGACTATGTTGTACTCTTGAGTTATAGAAACAGATTTAAAGAAACTGCAGCTAAAATATTGCCTTTCCAAAAGACTAAAATTTAATATAGTGATTGTAAAGAGACATTCAATTACAATGTAATATCTTTTAAGGAACATAATACTGACTTTTTACTGCCAAAACTTCTGTAGACTCTGGATTTTTCATGCATTTTCCAACGGATAGAGGAAGGAGAGGGGATTCAGCATTCTTGGTATCCAGAATCTTGAATCCTAGGAGAAAACTTCAGTGTCTGCAGTTCTTCTACAAGATGACAGGAAACTTGAAGGATGAACTTCATATCTGGGCAAGAAAGGAGGACTCCAAAGGCAATGTCCAAGCCTCCTTTCTGGCAGGGACATTTACTGGTGAGTCTGATATATTTCTTAGTACTTTATGTACTTTATGCAAAATCAAGAAGCCTGCAGTTTGCATGTAGTTCTCCTGGTCTCATATGACTCACTGATTATTGTCTTGATTTATTTGAATATCTGATGCTAGAGATGAACGAAACAGTCCACTTTGTTCAACTTGCCACTGCCACTACCACATTTCTTTGTGTGCAAAGAAACTGATTTGTCTGTTAGTAAAAAAAACTGAAAGTGATCTTTATTTAATTCCCAAGGTGATACCGATCTCTCATGGAAAATTGGTCATGTTCCCTTAAAAATGGATGGGAAATTCAGATATGCCTTCCAAGGTATCCAAGGTGATCCTTCCACTTCGAAGGGTGGGATCTTTGTTGACGATGTCAATCTAGCGGAGACACGTTGTCCAAGCGGTGTGTGGCAGATCAAGAACTTCAGCCGGTACATGGAAACATACACCACAGGGGAGTACATCCAGAGCCCTCGCTTTTACAGCCCTGAAGGCTATGGCTTTGGTATCCAACTTCTGCCAAACTCCTATGTGGAAGGATACATTGGCGCCTTCTTCCATTTGACCAGTGGTGACAATGATGACGTTCTGCAGTGGCCAGCAGGAAACAGACAAGTCACCATCACAGTACTCGACCAGGTCCCTGACATCAGATTGAGACAGTCATTTGCTTTCAGTTTCACCACCAATGGCCAACATCTTATACCTGGTGTGTATGAAATGCAAAAACCATAAAAGAATCAACAAGATGAAAACATCAGCCCAGACATAATAACCAGCCCATTTAAGTGTTCATATTTTTGACATAAAATTCATAATACACAGCCAAGCCTGTGAATGTTACAACTGAATATTTATGTGTTTGTTTCAGATTCAAACAAGTTATACTGGGACAGACCTTCAGTTTCAGGGACCTATGATCCTTGGTGTGACTGTTACCATAGCTGGACATGGGGCTGGAATGCTTTCTTCACTCATGATGACCTTAAAACCAGGAATTTCTTAAAAAACGATGACCTGATTCTCTTCATAGAGTTTGAAGGTACCATTTTTAATCAGTCCTGCTTATCAACATAATGGATCACAAATTCAGATCAATTCTTCCAACTCCTGAAATGTCATTCATTTTAATTCAGATGGCAATATGCATAGACATCATTTATTCCATAGGCAGACTCAGGTAATCAAGACGTTCTGTCAAATATCAGAGTGGCCGGCTGACTTTGTGTGTAAACAGCCATCAGACCTACTAACCATAAAATACTGATTTTTTTCTCAGTAATCTAAATTAAAACGAAAGTTGCATTACTAATGAGGGTAGGACTGGGACAAAAATTCATTTTTGGTCCAGGAGGTTTACCACTACAATTCAGAATCGGTCCATATAGTAATAATACATTGTATCTCATCAAGAAAATGCCCAGTATGCCAGATAATCAATCCAGCCCTGTTACTAAATTGAAGATTGCAGTGTAGACCAAGTCAAATAATTTCTGTACTGTATATTGAACACTGTAACACCTCAGTATATATTTTTATAATTATTACATCATTATACATTTTTTTTCAATGCGGCATGGTGATGTGGTGGTTAGCACTGTCGCCTCACACCTGGGGTTCAATTCCCACCTTGGGTCTGTGTGTGCGTGCGTGTGTGAGTGTGCGTGCGTTTGTGGAGTTTGCATGTTCTTCCTGTGCTTGGTGGCTTTCTTCCCACAGTCTGAAGATGTGCAGGTTAAGTTGAGTGGTATGTCTGAATTACCTGTAGTGTGTGTGTGTTCCTTGTGGTGGGTTGGTGGCCTCCCTGCAACCCTTAACAGGATGAAGTGGTTTAGAAGATGACTGATAATTTTTCCTGTTTTTAAAGATCTTTCTGCATTGATCAATACTGGTGATCCAATCAATGTGGAGTCTGGTCAGAAGTAGGATTCTGCCTACAGTACAGAAAAAGGTAATAACTACAAAAAAGATTTAGCTTTAATGTATTAAACCAGGGATCAAAAATGTGATGCATTAAACATCAGTAATGTCCCAGGATAGTTATAAATCTCCAGTTTAATATTATTGTTTGACTTATTTGGTTTATTATGTTCCTGTTTATTCTGTTACAGCCTTAAACAAAGCAATGAAGAACCGATCAGAAACATGTCCTTTCAAATCTTTGTTCTGAAAGTTGTGTAAAAAAAAAACTTGTCTTCACTTACACAAATTGTTAATTAAAGCCAGGTAAATAGACTGCAATTCAGATATGTGCACTAAAATAGCTGAACTAACAATCTGACACTGGCATTTTCCTTGGAAAGAAATATTTTAATTCTCAGCAGAAACTTCTATATATAGTAACTGTTAGAAGAACCTTCACCACAAAATGTGATTGTGGCACCTTTCCTTCCACAAAAAGATTTATGCTTAATGAACCTCTGGTTTTATAGGGTGGCAAGAGGTACCTCATTACTGTGATTTGTACATTAAAGCTTTGATTGTTTAAACACTATTGTCTTGTTGGCCATTATAACACAGGCGCATTTAATAAAAATTGTCACAGCAAATGTTGCTTTCATGTTGAAATGTCTTTGTACATTGAAACGTTCACCTACTTCAGAGATGCAGCACCATAATTCTCCATTTGAACACAGCTAAGCGCTAACAATATCCCGATCCATTCGTGAATACAAAAAAGAAGAGAAAAGAATGAATAATAGTGAAAAAATAGGCAAACAGGAGAGACAGAATATTTCTTCAGTTAAGCACACAATTTAAATTCAAAATGACGATCAAGAACAGAAGGTTGTATTAATTGCTTATACATCACCAATCTATTGCAATGCTTATCCTTTATAGGGTTTCGGGTGGCCTGGAACCTGTCCCAGGCACTTGTAGGGTGCAAGACAGGGGACACCCTGAACAGGGTGTAAAAGCATTGCTGCGCATGGTTGCGCACACACACACACACACACACACACACACACACACACACACACACACACACACACACACACACACACACACA
>JABJVR010007253.1:0-11708 GCA_025773905.1 Chitala chitala | reverse complement strand
ATACTGTATATACTATTGGTCAAAAGTTTTAGAACATCCTTCATTTATATATATGATATATGGAGAGGTGGGGGGGGGAGGGAGGAGAGAGAGGGAGGAGAGAGAGAGAGAGAGAGAGAGAGAGAGAGAGAGAGAGAGAGATTTTAAAGCAAACGAACTAGACAAAATGCATAAAAACTAATCCTACAAAGAAAACAGAGGATCAGATGGCTGGGCTGAGAGAGGTTTTTTGTGATGCTCATCTAAGGTATCCTCTGGCTTTCGGGGAGCTCAGTTTGTTTACTCAGCTTATTGAATTTATATAAATCTATTCTGACAGCTCACTCATTCTTATGGTGTTTACTCATATTTGTTGAAATTTACTTCTGAATATTACAGTTGTTGTGGACAAGGTCAAAAGCCAATAAAAAATTAAATTTCATGAAAAGTTATAAGTAAGTTTTAAATAGTGTTTTGTTATTTTACTGAAAGCAGAAAGCAGTAGATTGTTATCTTGGATGAATTCGATTTACTGACGAGATGTTTTTATGATTTTATTTTATAAATATTAAAAAATGCTCTTCACAAAAAGTATAAGTAATAAAACTGTTTACGTGTTTTATTTCTTTCATTTTGGATCCCGAATGGGGGTACATTTTAAGAGTATAAATAGGGAATAGCTGCCCAGAGGAGGTATTGACAGTTAGCCATCAATCAGGGAAGGAACATTGTAAGTTCTGAAAAATTAATGAAAAATACATTATCTTTTAGCATGAAAACAGTCTGGTCATTGGGTGTATTGCTTGTTTCTTTTGTTTGGTTATGTTGACGCTTGCCTACAGAACAGCTGTGGAAGCAGTGGTCAAAATAATGATTTGCAACATATGAGCTACTCTAAGCGGTTGTATTGAAATATCTATTTTGAGACTTCAATAATAATAATAATAATAATCTCATATCCCTAGTGCTTATCTGCTGCAGGCTTATGGTGGCTTCATGCTTGTCCCCGTCAGGTTATACCCCAGACAGTTTGCCAACACATTATGTAGCATAAATACACACATACACTCAAAGGGTACCATGAGAGTTCCACCTCAAGTGTATCATTCCTTGTTGCTGTGGATAATTTCCAGGTCTGCATGATGTTAAATGCATGAAGGATTTGAGACTGACTGACTGACTGACTGAATGAATGAATGAAAAATCATAATTCAGCAGTGTGATCAGCTTAGTCATACTCAAGTTAAAGGCACTTCTGTTCTTCCTTTTGTTACACCACATACAACAACTTACATATGTTCTGAGTGCAATAAAATGCTAACTTAGTTTGGCAGAGTATTAGAACAATTTCATGCATGAAAAAATATTCTATTGCAAATTTGCATATGAATACAAATAGTTTTTGAAAAATATGCACAATGAACATACATTTTAAGCAGCACATTAAGAAATATGGGTATGTAAGTGAAACACTGTCAAACATTAGCATCTGTGTGGAAAGTCTTGTGTCTATAGAAAAAAAAAAAATGGAAGTGAAACAAATTGATACTGTTATACGAGGGTTTAAAATTATAGACATCCAAAGACTTGAGAACGCAAGGAAGTAATTTTAAGGATGTGTGTTCTGGAGCAGATGGCTGTGGATGAGAATGTAAAACTGAGGCCTGCATGTGTTTTCCTTTGACTCAAGTTAGTCCTTCTTTCTAACACAAACCTCGAGCTGCACATTGCGTGTGCGAGACCTTCCGCAAACCACAGATTGCAATTAATTCGTGCATGCGATCATCCGGGAAGGTGATTAAAGTGAGATCCTGCCCCAGCCCTTTTGTATTTCATGTTGTCTAACAGTCGCAGAGGGAGATCAACTACAAACTTCAACATATTGGCCATGACAATTTGCTTGATAATTGCAGGATTTGTACTGTAGGTTCATTGATATTAAATTGGGGGTAACACAAGTATAACAAATTGCCCCTTAAATTAGTGATTGGTTGTTTCTAATAAAAACAGAAACAATTCACATAGGGTCAGCATGGTGGTGTGGTGGTTAGCACTGCTGCCTCGCCAGGCCTGGGGCTCGATTCCCACCCTGGGTCTGTGTGTGGAGTTCGCATGTTCTCCCTGTGTTTGGTGGGTTTTCTTCGGGTTTTCCGGTTTCCTCCCACAGTCCAAAGACATGCAGGTTAGGTTGATTGGTGTGTCCAAATTGCCCGTACTGTGTGTGTGTGCCCTGTGGTGGGTTGGTGCCTCACCCTGAGTGTCCCCTGCCCTGCACCCTATGTGTTCTGGGATGGGCTCCAGGCTTCCCTGCAACCCTTAACATGATGGAACGGTATAGAAGATGACTGACAATTCATACATGTACAGTCTGGTGAATCTTTAAGACTGACATTCCCCTGTTTGTCTAAAAGGATATTTATTTTAACAATATCAGGCTATTTTTCTGTAATTAGTTCTTACATGTTTTTTGACACTATGAAATATTTTAAGGTTATAATTTGAATGGGCATGGATTAGAGATACAGCTGACAGTCTGACACTGTTTATGTGATAATGTACTCATGTAAATAGAAACATGAAGAACTGACATACTAGACTGTTAATTCCTTGTCATAAAGAAATAGAATATGGTCATACAACTTTTTGTGCTCTGTTTTTATAAGTTATAGGCAAATTCCTCTAAGGTTTTAAAGTGACACTTCACATATTAATTTCTCAGAATTCTAAAAAAATATTATATCTACAATATTTCTCAGGTCAGTGTATAAGATTAACTCCTGTGGATGTTTTCAATGAAATGTGCCATGCTCTAGCCATATGTACTACATAGTTCCCTACTTCAGATTATAAAGCACACAAAGGAAGTTAGATACGGTTCCCCAGATTTATTGTGCAATATTAAAGTTTTTTTCCTCCATCTCCAACCAGCTAAAGTACATCAGCTAAACAGTAGGCTTACAAAAAAAATTTAATTGTTATTGTTAGGTTGCCTGTGATAGTTATTGTCATTAAAGTATGTACATTTTACATTCATTAGGCATATTAAAGATGTGTTTAGACCTCTTGTTTTTATACCAGAAAATGACTGTAAATTTATGAAGTCTGGGAGATAGTGCACTGTTAGAAGAAGGCAGAATCTAAAACAAATGTAAGTTGATACAGTTTTGTAGTATGGATTGACTTCACCTGGAAGAGTATCTCCATCTTGCTACTGGGCACTTACGGTCTTATTATTTCACTATAAAAGTGTACTGGGAGCATTTTTATGGACCGAGTCTCTGATCTGTTCCCTTGTCTTGGGCTATTGTGTTTAATTGAGTTTGGCTTGTTTTTATGTGTCTTGTTAATTAAATCCTGTTAAATCCAGTTCGTGTCTCATAGTGGACTATGACCTAGTGAAATGACAACCAAATATCTGGAACAAAAATTACCAGAGAGTTTAAACAATGTTTAAACATTTATTATTATTATTATTATTATTATTGATAAAAAATTGAAATTTAAATTGTTTTTGTTTTTAAATGTTAGTCTGGTTTATTTTAGGACAGCTCCCCACTAAACAACGTCTGGTGTTTTCTTTGCACAGGTACTTTTCATTTCAGTGGGAAGACGTACTTTCTTCAGACCAAGCATGGTAATAAGCAGAAGAAAAATCTTGAAATAGATTCTCTTCTCTTGTAACTGGCGAACTGATGAAGGAAATGTTGCCGGAGACTCAGTCGCAGTTGCTGTCCATGGCATTAAACATGACTTTGTAGCCCAGTGACTTGTTTGTGGAAGAAAGACGTCTGATACATTGTGGAGACCGACTCAACTTCCACATGGAAGTCTGTGATGAGCTTTGCTGAGCATGGATAGAATTCATATGTGGCGATGGCAAGATAAAAGTACTAGTTGTGCTGTTTTGAAATGTCACATGAGTTCACCTAAACCGGTATAGTTGCTGCACCAGTACTTCTGCATTCCCTGGGTAATGTAGACAAATGACAAATGACTTAACTGAAGTAAATTGTAAATATCACTGCCCAGAACTTACAAGACGTTAACAGAAATCCATGAAGTATCAATTTCTTCTCAATTAACACATTTTGAATTTTTTCTACGAGATTTAATATTTGTAATTTCCGCTAACATGTCTGGGTCATTGTGTATAATGCTTTTCCATTATGTTACCTAAAGCACAGTCCATGACTAGAATTAATAAACAGCTGCTAATATAATTGTCTCCTTGCACTTAAAAAAAGTGCACATAATATATAATAACGTGTGAATTACACATGTCTGCAGAACAATGGTGCAATGCTTGCACAAGGTAGAGTGACTGAAAAGCAGGATAATCAGCTATTGGTGGCATGTATGGTGCTGAAGTTGCCCCCTCCTTCATTAAAATGACCTCTCTATAGCATTTAGAATGAAAAAGGTTCATTGTCTGAGCTGTGCAGCAATGTTAAATGTTATAGCAATTTGTGGCGTAGTCTGATGCAGGGTATGTTGATGGATTACATTTGATTTCATTATGGCATGTATAAAGTACTCCATTCTCCTGCTTTGCTCTAAGACTCGTCATGTCATGTGTTTAGCAGTGTTCTCATCTGCATGGCCCATCTGTTTGTAGCAAGGTTTTTTTTTTTTTTTTTTTTTACCAGGGAGGGTTCTAGGATTTTTTTTTTTATGTGGGGCAATAAACAGTTTATAATTCACAAATAGGAGCCAACTTTGTTTCTTATACAAATCTCTTCTGAAGTGATTTGTGAGTGACAGGAGGTTGCACTACAGGGGCTAATTGGATTTCAGCTGTGCCCTTGTGGCCCCAACCCTAGGTCCGCCCATGTTTTATATACTTATATTCCTAAAGGTGTCATTGTGTAGTTCTTTTTTTTTTTTTTTTTACAAAACTAGAGCAGAGTTTTCATTGCTTTTAATAGGAAAGTATTAGCAAAATGTTAGTTCCTTGGCAGACATTTTTTTTCCCCTCTCAGTACGGAATCGCATCACATTCTGCTAATGATTATATTTTGCTTGTTATTCTCCACCTTCTGGTTATCACTCTGACTCCAAAACTCAACATGTAAGAGACACACGCTTTATTTTTTTCACAATGCGAATTGTTGTTATTTTTAAACACAGCTTAGTACAATGTCTCTGTAGACAAGTGTTATATACATGAAAAGTAGAGATAAAAGTGTATCTCCAAGTGCTTCACTTTCATCACTGTATATAACATGAAATGTCTTTGTCAGTGTCTACACTTTAAATATTAAATTGCCTAGTGTGGAGCAAGCAATGTTTGTTTCAGAGTTCTAGTATATTGTTCTATTTATATTCTGTCTGTAATGGTTCTTATGCATGTGTGTGGTGTCTCCTAATAGCTTCTCTGGTTCCAAGCTCTTGCATTGAAGTCAAGTATAAATGATTCTTTCCATGTAATTCCCCTCGGCTACACTTCCTCACAGAGATTAGAAAGTGTCAGAGGATACAGGGTGGAGGCGGGAGGGTGGGGGTTGGCAGACACATTGTCCAATGACAGTCCAGCACAGAGCATGCCAGAGTGACAACACTTTCAACTAGTCCAGTTTTGTAGTGACAGAACTGTCAAATTCAGTATGGTATTGTGTGGGAAGATGAAGAGAAAACCTCTACAAAAGGTGTCAATTTTGATATTAGTCTACATGAATTCCAAATTAAATACCTAACCAAGTCCTAGTTTCCAGACATTCCCCTTCAAATAAAAAAATATAAATAAAAAATAAAGTACTATAAATATGCAGAGACTGTGGAATTGAAATGGCAGAAAATATTTTGAAATCCTTAATTATTTAAGATTTTACATTTTTATTAATCCTTTTCCAAGACGAACAATTATATTAGTAATACTGTGTGAATGCCAGACTAAGATTTTATAGTACCTTTGATAGTTTAGCATTTGAGACTGTATACTGCATATTTACATTAACCTAGACTGTAATATATAGATTTCTTTCTAAAAACTACACTGGTTGGCATCACCAATGTTACATCATCAGGTTAGTGTCCTCTGAGGAACTGTCCCACTGACAAATTAAACTGACGCATCATATTAATAGTCTTACAATATTCACACTTCCCTTATAAACACATGTATTGAAATAATGTGTATCCAATCCATCATGACTAATTTTGTAATACTGATTTGATCTTAGGTGGCACGGTAGCATGGAGGTTAGTGCGGTTGCCTCGCACCTCCAGGCCTGGGACTTGTTTCCCGCCTCGTGTGCGTGGAGTTTGCATGTTCTCCCTGTGCTTGGTGGGTTTTCTCTGGTTTCCTCCCACAGTCCAAAGACGTACAGATTAGGTTGATTGGTGTCTCCTTGTTGCCCATTGTGTGTGTGTGTGTTTGGGTTGGCGCCCTGGCCTGAGCCCCGTGCCTCCTGGGATGTGCTCCAGGCTTCCTGTCACCCTGAATTGGATAAGCGGAATAGAGAATGGATGATATGATTCAGGACATCTTTCTGTTAAAAGTCACACAAAGCAAAAGTTTAGGCAGCACACTAAGCCTTGACTGGACACACTGAAGTTTTGAGTGTAAAAAAATGTCCCACTGCTCTTCACACCTTATTGTCCAACTTTAAACGTATTCAGTGTTTTGTAGCATTAGGAAAATAATGCCCTAAATTTATCCCATTGCACTCAGCTATGCGTCTTATTGTTTGTGAGGTTCAGGTTTCCTATTAAACAGGTGGGCTGTGTTCTCTACAGTGATGTTACAGAGTGTGGAGTAATGTTCATTTCTCACATAGGTAATGACACCCCAGACACTGCAGTTCCTCATTAAGAGCTTAATAATCCGATTTAAAATTCGATTATTTTGGGGTTAATAAAATAATCTGTAAAAACCACAGCATCACTGTAAAAAAAAAAAAAAATTAAATAATAAATACATATAAATATGTTTCTCTAGAAAAGAAGGAGTTTTATGTATAGCATGTTTACAGGAAGTAAAATTTCCACAGAATAATGTGATAACTTTTAAACATAAGGGTAACAACACTGTAAGTGTACAATTTTTAAGTGCAAGACTATATGCACTATATAATACTATTTTACAACATTGGTTGGTTATCACAATTACACCAAAACGTGAGCATTGTTTTTGTATTTAATATTCTATTAAAATGTTAATTTAAGCAAAAGCCATCTTGTTCACTTCAGTACCTTCCTCGTGGCTCTTTAAAAAAAAATTTTAATAAGACATAAGTGTTCCCTACCTCACTCTCCAACTTCCTCAGGCTCCAGAACAGTTGTATGAATGAATGAATGAATGAATGAATGAACAAGCAAACCACACATTAGGTTTAAAAAAAAACCAGCAAACATTTGCAGAAAAAAAAACTTTCCCCCCTTTCTTCATAATTTGAATACAAAAACAATGCTGGTTGTCCATTAAACACAATGTCAATGTAATACCATTGTAGTTGTACGTTGGAAAGGTAAATACTAGTCTAGATATAATTACAAAAAGGATGAAATATGTTTTCAAGGATTTAAGTATTGTGTTTATTTGGTTATTGAAAAATTGACTGATCTTAATCATGCCAATGGTTATGGTTTTATTATTCTGAGATGACAGTTCATAGAGTTATTTGTCAGCAGGACACTGTTTCCCTAACAAAAGTTTGATGAAGAAGACAGTACATACTGCATTTGAGAAAGAGCAAAATCACATTACAGCAACGCAGTTAATGTGTTGTGACTTTGTTTTGTAAGTCTCAAAGGAAATCCAGTTTAATTCTTGTTTCTTTGAAAAAAAAAAGCAGCTAGGTGAAATTAAGGAAGTTGGCTAATCCACGCCCAAAGATATTAGCTGAAAAAACAGTCTGAATCATTTCATAGTTCCCACAGCTGGGAATAATGTTATGCTTCTATACATTTATTCACAAACTGTCTAGTTTAATAGAATTTTATTCATACTCCACTTAAAATATTCATCTTAATGGAAAGAAAATCATAGTGTTTTATATACAGTATTATACTGTATAGTAAACAGAATTGAATAATAACTTTAATATGATTTGACCATAAAAACAGAAAAAGGAGGAAAAAAGCCAAATTAAGCCCTGAAAAGCTGACAGGGAAAACAGAGATTACAGATGGGTCACAGAGCATTTATCACCAAGAGAAAAGTAAAATCCTTTCAGAGAAATGTAAAACAGCATGAACACGTTAGCCTCGTGTATGAACATGCAGACATTATGGACCTTGGTCTTTCTATAGAACTATAAGAATTTTGTCACTATCCCTGACAAAATACATACAAAACACATACACACCTGGCATGCACTCTGATGGCCACCTGGAAAGGGATAACCTTTGAGTGACATAATTAAACAATGCTAGCACAGTGAGAGAAAAAAAAAAAAAAAAAACGCAATCAACCAATCAATAAAAGCGTTGCTAAGATGCATTACAAGAAGATCACACAGACTTGTCCCGTTTAACTGAACACATTAAATGTGATGGCAGAGCACAAGCCTGCTGTTGTGTAGGACAGTGAACACTGAGAGTAAGCAAACTGTACAAACAAAAGGTATTAACAGAGAGTGCAGGTCATTGCAGTAGACAGAACTACAATTTTTACTTTACAGAGACCAGTAGAAAAAGTTAGGTGACAGAGAAACATGATTTATCTATTACTATTCAACTGAAAAAGCTACCAGACTATAAATTTGTATGAGGAGGCTGGAACTTGAACAAGAAGAAAGTTATCAAAACATTAAAAAACAGGCCATCCAGAAAATTTCTAAAAAGACGGTACACATCAGATTCTCTCAAATAATATCACACAAGACATAGTAGTCTATTCATGAATACAGTATTTTGGCATCCTGTACTTTGCCAGTTTGTGCTGCAGAACATAGTGTTTCCTTCTAGCAGCAAATTTCAGTCACAAAACTGAAGTAAATGACATCTAATGACATCTTATATCAAGTTGCTGGTTTGTCCACTTGGGGGAAATGTCATGTTGACTCGCCAGATGTCACACGACTTTCATTTATTTATTTATTAATAACCATGACTCGAAAGACAATAACCAGTGTGTCCCGTTCCACGGCCACCTTCCGAATAAAGATCAAAAAAGAACAATGCCAAGCATTACAAAACCGATCCTAAGGAAATCAGAACAGTAACAAAACAAAAATGACATTTTCAAATAGTTCAAATAAATTATTCTTCATAGACAACTATGAGACATATCCAAAAAATATATATGTACACAATCTGTTTCACTGTACAAAATACTGCCTTTATTGAGGTGAACAGAGAGTTGGGCTGAGAAGAAATTGCACTTTTTTGGGATGTCACAGTAATGTTAAATTTGCATTGGTGATATCAGAAAAGAAGAAAAACTTTGTTGTTCTGCATTCATACAAATCGAGTCGATCTGCAACAGTTGGTTTTTACACACTTTTTTTTGTTTGTTTAGTGAACCGATACCACAACAAATAATTATGTGGGGGAGGGAAAAAAAGCGAAGACGGCTAAATTAAATTAAACATGCACTTGAAACCGTGGATGTAGAAACGAGTCATCGGTCGTTCCGTGTGTTTGCGTGGGGTGGGAGGGCAGTTGTGTCATTGTGTGCTTCGCCGTGACAGAGAAATAGAGACAGAGAGAGACACAGATCTCTATACTGAAGCTGAAGCCTTGGTATGCAGGAGCCCTATAGTACACATCCACCCGTTTGCCATGGTGCCACTTCACCATCCTCTCTCACCCCCCCTCCCCCCACCGTCCCCTGCGAGCTCGACAGCATGTTCTACATAACGCCTTGTCCACTCTCCTTTGAGCTTCAGTAATTTTTATGGAAATCAGTAACAACGTCCTGCCGGCCGCCTGTCCTTGGCCCCTACTCGTCCTCCTCGGGCTCCTCTGGTATTAGCTGTACTTCCTCTTTGAGGCACTCTCTGAAGAACGAGACCAGACACATGTGGAGATGCTGCAGGCTCCTCTGGGACAGAACGTGGCCCTCGTCCGGGTAAATCTGGCAGAAACATGCAGGGAGCAAAATGGTTCAGTGCTCTACAATTCTTCATGCAGCTCTGAGCATTGCTTAGCTTCTTTCATACTGATATATATTTTTTTCTGTTTCAAATATGCGAATCAACAGAATAAGTATTGTACAAACAACACTGAAGTACCTTTCTTTTTATCTTTGACCTTCAAGAGCAGGTTGAGGTTACAATGGAAACTAGTTCTAAATACCTGCATTGTGTAGTTTGCCCCAAGTTTGATCAGCTGCTTAATCAGCTCCGCTGTGTGCTGAAAATGAATGCTGGCTGAGAAATAAAATAAAAAACAATCATTAATTTCATATACGCATGAACTGTAAGCAATACATAAAATCATATTCAAAGCCAGGATGTCATGGGTGGGGGAGGGGTTCTACTGGATCAGCTTTGCCCCATATGCAAACACTGTCTTGAACGTGAGAGGAATGCATTCGGTATATGGACAGTGCAAATTTATTAGTTATACATCCCCTGCTATGTCACTGACAGAATGTGCAATATAAAGCAAGGCAAACAACTTTAGATTCTGAGTGTGTGCGTGCATGTGCGCGTGTGCCCACATGCTCTAGTGCAGCATGACTAAGAAAGCAGATTTAAATCACTTCCTGGGGCACGCTGGTCGGCAGAAGACGCGTCAGGACGTGACTTGATGGATTAATCCTGGGGGTTGCAATTTGATTGGACAAGCAGCGGGATGTGCTGTCATGGTGAACACTGGTTACAGACACACGGGAGCGTCTCAGTGCCACAAGACATGCGAGTATCAGTGCCACTGAACTGCATCGTTTCATCCCCGAGCAAGCTTCTTTAACAGGGAAATGCTCCGTGCCTCAAGGCCAGTTTTGCCTCGGAGTATCTCTGGGAACAGGACACTGACACATTTCACCACGATGGCAGGCCGGCCCTGCCAAATATCTGTGACACAACATGAGACGAGCTATCTGGGAGCGTTATCAAACACCAGCCAGTTTGCAAAAACTACAGGAATCAATGAAGCCTGCAAGCTGTAACAAATGGGAGGCAATTGTGGAAAACGATCCACTATGGGGTCGGGCACTAATAAAAGGGCCACACATGTGTAAATGTATACGCTCACATAAATGAAAGGGCCACACGTGTAAATGTATACGCTCACGTAAATGAAAGGGCCACACGTGTAAATGTATACGCTCACATAAATGAAAATGACAGAAAGGTATGAAGGATTCTTCATTTACTGCTCAGAAATTTGGAATTTTCACTTACCATCAGCTGTTGGATGTACCAACATCAAGTTCTGCTCTCTCAGACCCTCAGTATTCTGCAGAACACTGGAAAACTGGAGGGTGTTTGTAAACATTAGCAGTGGATAAACTTTAATATTTATATGTTTACACAGCTACAAGCATGACTAATATAGAGTTCGTAATTAATTCAGTAATTTTTTATTTATTTCGTTTACAGATGGTTTCGTTTTTTTTTAGCTGTGATTTCTCAGAATTATTTAAGTAGAACCAGCTGAGATCTCTTTGCAGATGCTGGTTAATTTTCAAGGACACAGGATATTATGAGGTAGAAATTCCATCCATCCATTATCTTAACCGCTTATTCTTGGTGAGGGTCACGGGGAAGCCTGGAGCCCATCCCAGAGAACATAGGGGGCAGGGTAGGGGACACCAACCCACCACAGGGCACACACACAAC
>JABJVR010007251.1:0-11711 GCA_025773905.1 Chitala chitala | reverse complement strand
ATCTCTCCTCTCTACCTTATCCCCCTCCCCCGCCCCCGCAGCTTGTTTTTTTTTCCCTCCCCGGCGGGGGGGGGGGGGGGGCCCCCCCCCCAGGAGAAAGTCAAGAACCACCAGAGGCCTGGACTTCAACAGCCCATGAAGAAATCTACAAAAACAAATGTCTTTTAAGCAAGTTTGGGATTTGATGCTTCTGAAATACCAGGTGAATAAAGACCAGGCCTCATGAGAAGGTGCACCCATCTTAGACATAGGGTCATCCACAGCAGTGTTAGGTTTTGTTGCACGACTTTTCTCTAAGGCTGGTCTAGCTGTTCTTGTAGTCAAGTTTTAACACCAACCCAGTACAAGACAAATCCCAAGTTCATGGCATATATAGAGGTAGATTCCAATTCTGTTAATAGCCTCAGGCTTTGTGCCACAAACAATCCCCTCTCCTTGGGGGGATATTAACAGAAATTGGAATCCACCTCTTGCCAATTGTCTTCGCTTACCTCAGTGAAGAGACAGCCACTTCATTACAACCCTGATTCTTAATATAGTCATAATTATTGTTCCTTTGTAAACAGTAAGGGAATAAGTGGGTCATGAGTTATGCAAAAATACTCCACAAAGCATGGCAAAGTTGTTCAAACCAGTAACGGAGGAGTTCAATGTAGATGAACCCAACAACACTGGAAGCACCGTCTAAAAATGTCAGTTATGAAAGACATTTTCAAATAACTGCTTCTAAAAACAATCAACTTGGATTTCACTTAATGTAGAACATAGATTATATTTACCAGGTGCCAAAGTGATCCCCCACCACCAGGTCCAGGGCATGAAGGAATGGTGAAAGATGTGCAAGAATGTGATCTGGCTGTGCTTCTTGCGTAGGACAAAGAACACCTAATGGGGAAATGTGCAGAAAACATTTCAAATGACCACAAGAGGGCATAACACCAAGAGAGACCACCTACATCCACTAGAGCTGTATCAATACTGCAACCAATAGAAACACCGCAAATCAGTTTGTTCCAATTTTTCATAGATATTTTGAACCTTTGCATCAATTTAAATTTTTTTTTTTTTGCCTTGAAATGTCTACCTCTGAAATGTTAAAGTCTTTCAGTCCATGTTATCCCCCCGACTCTTGCCATTTTAAAGACAAATGTTTTGCTTGCCAGATTCAACAAAAATTTCTTTAAATCATAAGCTTGTGGGGAAAGCAAAAGTTGGAAATGGAAGCCATCAATGGTGTTTATCACATTTTGCAGTCAAAACCTTCAAATGAGTAGTTTTGTACCTGGAAACTGAAGTGGGCAAAACCCTTAGTTAAGATAAGGACTTATCCTTAGTAGTTAAAGGTTTTATTGGCTGTTACATTTAGCTTCATTTTACATTAGTTTCATTATTTCAATATTGGAGAGCTAATCATAATACAATGGTAATTATCAGATATTGTGATGGATTAAACTGTGATACTGGTATGAATACACACCACAAATACATACCGTGTCCATCAGTTCAATAAATTTTGAAAAGTAAAATAGCCAGGCTACCCGAACCATCTGTTAGGGATTTAAGCACAAAAACAAAATTACTTTTATAAACATATCTAAATAGAAACATTTGTTGCAATGCAATTAAGGCTGTGCATGATTAATTATACTGATATTGCCCATGAGCCTGCATTAGTGTTTGTAAACCAGGTGAGAGCAGGTGTCCTCTTTTACAAATCAAATGTATACATGATGATTTCCATCCAGTAGACCCCTTGGAAAAGGTATAAAACCTGGCTTGTTTCTTACCCTTAGTGCTTCTGCACTGCTGGAATAGTCAATCAGGTCACACCGCCAACTGTAGCTGGTGGCCCATCCAGACATCATAAACTAGGGGGGAGGTGGGAGACAAATCGTTATTTTTAATTAATTTATTTTTTAAACTGAAGACGACTGGGGGGGAGGGGGGGACTAAAAAATGTCCACGTGTCAGTCAAATGCTTTGTAATTAAATTATGCTTCATAATTTATTATAGCAGCGTCTCAGGCTGATTGTATAAAGACAATCAAGGCTGTTAATATCGTCAGATCATAGACACGAAACTGGTCGTCGCAGTTCTTTATGAAATCAAACAAAATACAATTCTGCATCAGATATTAATGCATACACTGGCTGTATTTAGGTGTTATTTAATTCAGCTCTTACCTCATAGACAATAAACGCATTCAGGCCCACCATGGAAAAGTTGTAGACAATCATTGCTGAAGTAAGCTGGAAAGGCTTGCGGTTGGCCATGAAACAAGGCCCAGCGTAGAGCACGAAGAAGAGGTAAGCCAACAGGATGGCGGTCATCTCCACAGGGCTCTGCATCAACAGGTAGCCCCTGACTCGTTCATCTGAGTGCACAGAAATCAGAGGCAGTGCAATTACTACAGCAGATATGACATGGAAGAATAAGCCTCATCCTAAAAGAACACCAAGTGGAAGGAAAAAAAAAAATAAATAAAAAATCCCATGGATTCATACCAGTTCTCCCCCAGAGGTCATCATAGAACTTCATGATGTCGGATCCAATATCAGGTAGCATTTTAACAGCCGTTCTCCTGTCCCAAAAACTTGAAATAGAGTAGGGGAAGGGTAGAAAAACCAAACTGTTAGAAACCCCAGTCTCCTTGGGGATGCCAATGCAGGAACAAGCTAAACCAGACTTCCAGAAAAAAAGAAAAAAAAAAAAAAAAAAAAACCAGTGAGCAGATAACCTGACCATAGAAACCCAGGGAGCAGAGGGAACAGAATGCTCATTTCAGTTCAATACTAACTGCACAAAAAACAAGATTACATTACCAAAAGATCAGGTGACACATCTGGCCCCTTCACAAACATGTGGAGGTGTGTGGTTCTCTGCTTTCCCAGAGTAGCGTTAAGATCTGAGAAGGTTTATCCCTTTTTAATTGAGGGGGGGGACCACAACTCATTTTCCATTTGCAGACAGCTCTATGTTATTACCATTTAGAGGTGTGGAAAACAGGTAGCTGTTATTGTTGCCTCACTTGCCAACCTTATTCTAGACTAAGATTACCAAACCTGTAATTCATTGACCAAGGATGAATAGGAGTAGGGCGGAGCTGCCAATTTACACACTGGTCCACCCTGCAGTTAGTTATTTCTATGGCTGCATGACCTGATGGCACATGGGGCTGGGCAGAGAACAGGCTTAGAAATGCAGGAATGATTACAGTGGGCTAGGCCCATCAGCACTCCATTGTGAAACACACCAACATTCTCATACACATTCATCATCTTAGTCACCAACATATGGAATTGCAAACGTTGCAATCTCAGTAGTATGAATGTCAAGTACTTTAGTTTCACTTCATTACACAGATAAGTGACGTGTTAAAAAAAAAAAAAAACCCCACTGTAGTTAGTAAGGGGAGGGGGGGGGCAGGGTTAATATCAGTGGAATACAAAATTCTTTACTTTTTCCAAAGCTCCAAAACTTGGTTTCAATGCCAAAGTACACAAGATCTACATTTTTTCCAGCATAAAAAAAAAAAAAAAATAAAAAAAAAATAAAAATAAAAAAATAAAAAAATAAAAAAATAAAAAAATAAAAAAAACTGCCATAGCTCATATTCAGGACTGAGTCAGTGTAGTCACCATGGTCACAACTGGTGGGGGAGAATGCCAAAAACCTCCACTACAGGTTCAGTTAGCTTAAGTAAATTGTCATGATGCATAGAACTTGTTCTTTGTGGAGTAACAGTCAAACAGAGCTGTCACCAAGACAGCAGAGTGTGTGTGAGAGTCAAGGTGCAGGTGACATAGGAGCCTTGTGATCCCAAAGTAAATGGGACAGAATATTGGCTGTAACCAGGTATCTCAGACCAAACCCCAAAAGCAAGCACACCAGACACAAAGCTGCTCTTTGAGAAGCTTGTAGGGCATCTTCTCATACAAACCTATAACTAGACGGCTCCAAGACAGACAAGATTAACAAGATTAGACACATTCACACATTCATTACTAAACCAAACCTCAAGTACTGCCAAGTCTTAAGCTAACCATTACAAAAAAAAAAAAAAAACACACAACCTTCTTCCCTCTTACCTGAAGGACTGCTGCAATAGTTCATCATGTTAAACTTGATGAGTTGCAATTGCAGTAGCGAAACCTACCAAATAAGTTACCACAGTATGACCAGGGTAAAACTTTGTCCAGGTGGTGTTAATGTGGGCCAGAGGTGACAGTGAGCGTTGGGCACAGCTCTTGCTCAAACTATCACCGTGACGCGTTGGAGCATGGGCGTGTGGCATTGCAGCCTCTCTTGTGTGGAGCCCAGAGGAGTCAAGGCATTGTTTAAACAGGTCCACAAAGACTGGAGGTGATAAACCAGGAGTATAAGACTGCATGCCAGTCATGAAAGCAGCGAGTAAAAAGGAGGGGGGCCACAGTGGCAAAGCAGCACTGTTGACTCTACTTACCCAACACGCATGCCCAATATCACTGTCAACCCAGATATGCTTTATAGTTATAGCTTACATCTCAAAAACCCTATATATAAAAACAGGCTGCAAGTGTTGTACACATCTGCTAGTGCTAACGTGCACGACTAAATTCTTGACATCAATAAATTGCCTGGGAAAAACATGAGAAAGACACACTGAGCAAGGTGAGAGTCTGCAGCAGCAGGCACCGCAAAAAAAAAAAAAAAAAAAAAAAAAAAAAAACCCTAAAGGCCACGCCTGCTGTTCTGTATCAACACGAGGGAGAGCACACGCCTATACAAGGGCAGGTCCAGAAGGACCCGACAGTCACTGAGCTGAGCAGGCTGCCTCACACATTGGGGAGCTTTGTATCCGAGGGTGACGGTGGCCTGCCTTGTCCTCTCTGTTCTTCAGGCTGACCGTGTGACAGGGCAGCATCTCATTGGAAACAAAAGGGGTGGGTTTGGGCTGCCTCTCAGAGCCTGCTTCCCCAGGAATCGGGGTGCCAGGATGCAAAACAGAACAGCAAGCACATAGGGAAGCACGATGCATCCCTTGCACACAGGGTTTTAATTCATCTCTGGATCCCACAGATATACTTTTCTATGTAAAAGGTAAAGTGATGAGACCACAATCAAATTCATGAGCAACATCCAGAGTCAATGAGACTTCTCATGAATTAGGGACTTCAAGTATCACTTTTAAAGGTTTTTTTTTTTTTTTTTAAAAACAAACAAAATCTCATGTTTGGCTACTAGGCTAAAGTATCACAACTGACCATAATACTTCATTTTGCTTCTTCTAGCAGAATACTCCACAACATATTACCTTGCGCCAACTGGCTGGAAACAGCAGTGAGTTTCAGCGGCATGCAACTCTTTGGCAGCACAAGAACGGCTGGAATACTCATCACTTCAGACAGGAAACTGGGGACATGGATAATACACTTTGGAGCCACTCAATGCAAAGTAACAGCAGCAGCTACAAAATGCAAAGGAGAGGAGTTTATCTAATGTTAACTTGAGAAGCTGCCCTCCCAACATGCCAAGGCAATAATGATGCACAGATGGGTCTGTGCAGAACATCTTGTCATTACTGGCCAATCCTCTGCTTCCTGTGTAATCAGCTGACCGCCACACAGTTCTCATTTTAGTCTAAGAGCTTGCAACTCTACCACTGGGTGGGAAGGGGTATAAATTAAATATCACTCATTAACCACCCTCAAAATACACAGGTCTGCAACCTCTGCACAAGATTGGACAACACTGAATCTGAGACCAAGGACAGTTACAGTTTTGATAATTTAAGTGTAACTGATGAAAGGAAAAACCTCTTTTTACTGTGTGGTCTGTAAATAAATACAGAAATAGGCAACCAAAAAGAACAAATGAAGTGTACCACAGGGGGAATTTCCATTTCAAACATTTAATCCCACAAGTTTTGGAACTAACCTCCCTTCATACACATGTATTCCACAATGTTTCCCTGACTCACTAAGCATGATTCATTAAAATAACAAACCGCCTCAGACATCATTGTAACTCTCTCAACATCCAAAATTCAGTGACATACTAGTTTTTAAGCACTACTTCATGGATGCCAGTTCTGTGTGGTACTGGTGTGAAACTACATCTCCGCCCCACAGTATTACAATGTAGTAAACTGGGGGAGCAAAGTTAAACTCTTACCCTGTCAATGAATCACAGGAAATCACAGACATCACAAGGC
The DNA here is from genome assembly GCA_025773905.1 of Chitala chitala. Classification (NCBI taxonomy): domain Eukaryota; kingdom Metazoa; phylum Chordata; class Actinopteri; order Osteoglossiformes; family Notopteridae; genus Chitala; species Chitala chitala. Next base: position 5,517 of record JABJVR010007251.1, on the reverse strand, counting down.
AGTCTGACAACAGCCAAAATACAGAAAAATCCTGCTTACCCACACCGGCAGCTGTGGAAAGGAGGTGAAGGACACAGCAGAGACACAAGCCAATTCCACAGCAGCATCATTACAGCAACAAAAACCCATGTACTACATTAGAGAGCTGGAGCACAACTGCCACCAAGTTATGCTCATTATTAGCTCAGCATCATAAGGTTAAATAAAAAAAAAAAAAAAAGGCCCCTTTACAGTTACCCCAGACAAGCCCAGATTAAGATCAGTAAAGTGAGGACAGTTTACCTTTTTCCCCCCTCTACTGCCTCAGTGCTGGTAAAGGCCAGTCTCCCGTCTCTGCTGTGAACTCAGAGACCGAGGGATAGAGCAAAACAGAGGAGAGAGAGAGAGAGAGAAACAGACAGGGGCACAGAAAGAGAGAGAGAAGGGGGGGGGGAGAAAGCCTGACTGCGACTGGTACTGCTGTCCTCCGTGTCTCCACCCTTCCTGAGTCAAAGTGGATGAATAACCGGCTCAGAAATAGAGTGGAAGGAGGGTGGAGCAACTGAGAAATGTGTGCAGTTGAGTAGGCGTGCCAAGTGCAGGGCAGAGAAAGAGAAAACCCAGTGCACCCTTGCCAGTTTAAACATGCAGACAGTGGAGAGAGTGCACCCGCCCAGTTACTGGTTGGTGCCCTACTGGGAAAATCCAGTTGCCATCCCATAACTAAACCCCACCCCTCCTCATGTACAATTGGCTCCTTGCTATATAGGTAAAGTTCAGCCTCTTTGCCTTTTCCAGATACAGGACGGTAATACTATTCAAGAACAAGAAATCAGTAGCAAAATGCCATTGCAAACACACACACTGTCAACAAAGGTTGACTTTTCAGTGAGATACCAAAAGTTGTTACACAAAAACTGAGGGGGGTGTAAAATCAATGCAAAAAAAAAAAAAAGCAGAATCTATAGTACTCAAGCTCATATCATTATTATAGTTAAGGACATGACATACATTTTAATATTATACTAATAACCCAATATCTCAGGAGCAAGGGGGGTGTCCCCAATACTACACACTATATTCAGCAGTCCAGAACGGTCAACACTGATTGACCAATAACATTGATATAAAAATCCATGTCATTTCGTTAGCCTACTCGGTTAGACTATTGCCCAGCCAAATATGCACAATGACTTGCAAAGCCCATGAAATTTCCACAGATGTGCCCAGAGAAAAATCAACGGGAGTACATGATGGGTTTCATCATGAGCCAGAGAGACTAGTTATACCTGCTCCACTGGCGTGACTGGAGAAGGGAGCGTGGAGAGGCCTACGCTCTGACTCAGACCTGCTCCTAAAGTGCTAGTCAGCACTGAGCAGAATGCCAAGAATTTAGGGGCAAGGGTGCCATAGTAGTGGCATAGTAGGCCTTCTACACCTTGGGCTCAGAAGGCGTGCCATGCACAAAACAGAGGCAGCCCAGGATTTTTCAGAAGCCACCCATTACAAGTAGCAAATTAACTGGATTACATTACAAAACCCCTGGACTCACAGCACAGGGCTCGCATGTTGTTTGGGACGTTTTAATTTACGTGAACAAAGGAGGACTGTGCTGTGCTCAGCCCTGAATGGGACAAGTGTGTTCACATCACATGCAGTGCCCCAATGGCTACAGAATCCTTAACGCAGTACATGGCAGGCCTAGAGATGTTTAACTCGAGCATGACAGGGGACAGGAGCACGCATCACTACTGTCACATGCCCTGTTCAACCCGCCACACTGGCCAAAGGTCACTTCACTGTTCCCAGGCAACCAGGTGAGCCAACATCTGGTGTCCGTACACTTGTACATGGGTCTGGGAAGACAGCGGGGGAGTTTTTACCACCTGAGCACAGAACCAATCTAAGGACCAAAATCCAAGAAAGACACTACACCACTCTGCATCTACTCCAAAGTTAACAACATTCCATAAAATGTGTGTAGCAAAAGTTCAATGCGTATTCTAAAGATCAATTTTCTTATATGATCTCGTGTGTGACTTTTTTTAAACATTTTTTTACAATACAGGAATGGAGAAAAACCAACCTAACTGCAATCATGCCATTCTTAGACATGCAGTCAATGAACTGTCACCACTTAGAAAAGAGCTGTTAGTGATGTGCATTCATCAACTGCTCTCCTCTGGTCCAGCAGGGAGGCAATTCCTCTACACCCCTACATTTACATTCATTAATGACACGTTACCACTTGTCCCACACTACACGTTTACGTGTGACCTAGCTAATAAATAAAAATTCTTATTACTACAGTCCAGATTTGGGTACATAAACTAATTTATACCTCGTATTTTTGAATCACATGCCCCCACCTTAAAATTTTAGGGCAAAACACTAGACATTAGGCTTGGCATGGAAAGCCTTGGCTTCTGAACCATCCAGAAGGGAAGCAAGACACCCCCAATGTGGCAAGAATGTAGCCAGGCAAGTCCTGCTGGTACAGATTCTGTATACAAATGGAGCAGCTGGACAGCGAGAAGAAAAATGTTTCCTGGACGAAACCTACCAGACAGGGTTGACAGCTCTATGCCGCTTTCCTCAGGACACTCCCTCAGTCATGATTCTGAATGCCGTAGCTGTGGCTGCCGAGACCCAGCCACGCCTGCTTTGTGCTCCACAGAAACTTTCCTAATCTCTCTTGAGGACAGACCACCCCCTTTCAGTGAATGAGAACATTTCTCAGCAAAGTAGGGCCACACCCAAGGAAGGGTCTGACCCAGCACAGCAGAAGGAACCATGCGTCGTTGCCCCCTCCCATACACACCCCACCAAGTAAATCCTGGGATACCCCCCCCCACCAGACATAAAAGTAATTACTACAACCACCAACCATCATAATGAAAACGGTGCACCCATCAGCAGTTTCACCTTCAGGTTTTTCCATATTTTCTGTGCTACAGATCATAAACGCTCATCTATGAGCATCACACAACATGCGATTGCCAACACGTTCTGAACACCGCCATTAACATACATTTATTTGATATTGTGAGTTTACCTCCTGTAATTCAAGGTCATTTATAAACAGCTGCATATTTAGTTGAAATCAAGGGGGAAAAAGAAAAAAAAAACCCAGATGTTTGGCTTGGGTTGTGGCCAGTTTATCCACATAAAAAAGCTAAAACTTTACATCTTAAAGTACTGGTGAAGGACCAGTCTTGCTGCACCGGAATACCAGTTACCATTCAGAGTAACAAAGCAGTAAATACTTAAAAACATTTTTAAGTAAACGTGTTACTAGATCTGAGAGCCCTATACAGTCATTTCATTGCCAAAACCAAACCAATATTTCAAGAACCTACCAATCACTATAAAATGCACAGCAAACAATTTTATGAAGAGCTAAAGCAAGTTATACTCAGTTTCTCTTCACCTGCCCCCCCACGGGTTTTAATCTCACCAAATCCCACCCAGTTCTCTGGGCTGTGTTTTATAGTCCTCTGTGGAAACCCCTCAATACTACATAAAGCACCGCAAAGAAGGCTTTACTCTTTGGATTCACCTGTGCACCAAGATTTAAAAAAAGTCCAGGTTTCTGGCCACACACACACACACACACACACACACACACACACACACAAGTGAAAACCTGGCAGCATGTTGAAAGCCTTTAGGGGCATTCACATCAAGTAGTGCAAGAGCTCAACTTTGCTGAACACTACCTATGGAATACTGCACCAGAGGAATTACTTAAATTGATCTGAAATTACAATTCCCCCCCCCACTCACAAAAGAGACGCCATTTACTATACCATCACTTAAAACCTCTCTCATCCTGTGCAATTGTAACTACAAAACAAGTCAGATAAAGCTGATAGCCTTCTGCTAAATTCAGACATGGGCTATGACATATAGCGGGTTGTTTATGAATGATGCAATTCCAGATAGGACAAACTGAGATAATAGTGCTGATACTCAGGTTTACTCAAGGAATGCCAATGTGCATATGGTCATAATATGTTAAAAAGTTCATTTACTTTGACTGCATCGTTTGTGGCTTGCATGCATGTCTTCAGTTCCTGCTCTGCACGATGCTATGATCGAGCTCTAGATTTAGATATAGAAACTCCCTACATTCATTATGATGTACTCCAGCACTTCTACACAAAACTAGACTGCTGCATTCTAAAAGATGGTGTACCAATTTTGAGGATCTAATGAGAAAGTCTGTCACTGCCCTGGGTGTACATAGCCTAACAGTAACAACTGTGGTTTTTCCACAGCGGCACAATGTTACCTGGGGCACAGATCATTATAGAGACAGCAATACCAAGGCACATTTGCCACTTCATAGTTAATTCCAAATTAATCTACGCATTTGTCTTCAGCAGAGCACTACTTGTTTCTTGATAAAAGGCTTAAAATTGCATCATGTAGTTTCATGGCACATCCTCTTTTGTGGCCCCTTAGCTGCAGGGAGAAGAAGAAGAAAAGAAAAAAAAAAAAAAAAAAAAAAAATACAGTTCTCAATATATAATCAATGACCAATCTGCAATGTAAACTTCCTGTACGGAAGCCTGAAGAAGGTCAAAAAGCACAGCAGCAGTGCCTCAAGCCACATTCAGTGACCTTACAATTGCAGGTCAGATGAGACAAGTGAGAGTCAATAAATCAGCATTTTTAAAAGTACCTCCACTTCCATTCCTGTTTAATATGAAACCAGAGGCCCACCAACCTAAAAGAACCTCATGACCACGCAAATTAAGATGGTCTGAATGTCTGAGGTTTACAGATAAACTAATGTAAGCCTATATTGAGGGCACAAAGAATGGCTCATCTATTCCCCCCCCCCCCATCATCTGACTTGGTAAACCTTATTCCTTTTCACATGACAGAGTCCCTAGATTGCCGGTTTAATTGCCACGCAGATGGACACATGCAGCTTTTAACTGCAAGCAGTATTCCTGATATTGGTCACACATCTGCATATTACTGCTACTTTATTACATTAAGACCTGAAAAACAGACTTTTATAAAATACAACCCAGGTCTAGGATTACACTGATTGAGTATCATTGTCCCATGCTTATACTGCAACACACCTCGTGTTGTGCGGCGTCGTCTCCAAGCAACCAACACTGCAGCCATCTTAACTTTCCCAGAGTAATCCTTGTTGGCTTTTTACAGCTTCACACTGGCCCATAAGTCCTGTACACTGAGCTCCCTTTCAAAACGCCCGTGGATCAGCCTTCGCCTCTGGCTCAAAACAAAGCGTTCATTTACAGCCATTTTTTTTAACATTAAAATGTCATTTGGAATAGCTGTGAGAGCCTAGCTGAGCGAGTGCAGCTTTGGGCCCACTCCTGAACAGAGCGCCAGAAAGACAGGCAAGGCATTCTTCAATTCCACCAACCCAACGACGAACCACGAAACGCAGTGGGCTGAAGCAAGAATGCCAAACACACCCCTCATTTTATCAAGCAATGTTAACAGGCAGTAATGTCAGTGTGTGTTGTCGGGGGGGGGGGGGGGGGGAAGAAT
>JABJVR010007250.1:0-11711 GCA_025773905.1 Chitala chitala | reverse complement strand
ACACACTACTGTACTGCATTACATGGCTCTTTGTTAAAGTTGCTATTGTGTACAGAGTATTTTCTTCTGTTTCCTTTTCTGTCTCCAGTCCACCTGCGTACCTTTCCCTTGGCCCTGTGTATGTTCAATTCTACTTTGTTCCACCCGAATAGACCCTTCAGTCTGCATTTAGACCTTGTCTCCCTCTCATCTCGTGTTCAGCCATACTGAATTGTTACAGTTGCAAGTACACAGGCACATACACACATTGGTTAAACCCTCAGATTAAAACGTTTTGATACTGGTAAACTGCTATCTTTAATATTATAAAACATAATGCAGTTTAATTAATCTGACTGAAGCCCCTGTTTGTTTTCTTACCTCTTAAAGCCTCACCTGGAAGACAACATCTGGAAAAAAAGTTCTCAATTTATTATAAAAACCATTAAGTGTTTTGTATAAGCATACACTTCACATGTGTGATGCAATAACTATAGCAACTGTAATGCAAGACTAGATGGTGGCAGGGCCCTTATTCAGGGGCTGGAAAGTAAGGACTTGAGCTGCTCTGGTCTTACATCTTCCTTCTCATTTTCCTTAGTTTCATGTTTACTGTTCTGAGCACCAGCCCTGTTTGAGCCTCGTAAAACTACACGATCCTGTTTTGTATGCATCTCTTTAAGAAGGTCACATTTAACAGTGCTCCACATTTTAACACATTTTCACCTGATCTTGTGCATACTACTTTTATATTTTTGGCTGAAGGAGTGGATCACTGTAATTCTTGTAAGATGAAATAAATTTTTAGTTGCCTATGGGAAAAGGAGCAAAATAAAAATTGTTAAACAATTAAATATAATATTCAGTGAAACATATTCATGATTAAGTATACTGAATAAAACTACAGTACAGCTGTGTGTGTCTGCTCTGCCTACTCCAGTTTATCACATTTTGACAAAAGGAAAATTCACTCACAGTCAGTGTTATGGGGACATGATCTGGAGAAAATGCATATCCTGCACCTTCACTGCAATTTGTGCAAACATCCATACAGTCCCTAGTGTTCACCCCTTCTACTTATATTCCTGCATGTCTATAGGTGACAGCAGCTTCATGCAGTCCCTAATCTTCATCACCTTCTTCTGGTAAATAACTTAAATCGGTCATCTGTTGTGCCAGGACAGAACAATAGAAAACTGTCTTTGTCTCCTGGGATCCAGTGTGGAATAAGGTTTTCAGAGGGAGTGACTGGCATCTGTTTTTGAGGACAACGTGCCTGCTCCTACTCTGGAAGAACAAAGAAAAAAAAAGGCTCTGTTTCTGCAGTGAAGCCTTCACCAAGCCCTACACAGAACTTTAAAATGCAGGTGTAGCCACAAAGGAAGAGATGGATAAGAAAAAGAACTGAAAACATGATGCAAGCATCCGTTGTTCCAGTTTTCTCCCTCCTGAATTTCAGCAGAAACGTATGCAATCCTAAACCTTTTAGCCTCACTTAACCAGCAGCAGGACTGAAAGTAATAATCAGGATGTAGGAAAAAAAAATCTGTGAGAGAAGGAGAAAGAAATGAACTATCCAGGGCATCATTAAGGGCCTAGCAAGAAGCCCATCGAAATTACTGCTACACCACAAAAAAGCACTAACCTCATGTTGAAAATGCAGAGAGAAGACTGTGCATGTGATGGTGTGCTGATGTTTAAAAAAGTCGGGGTGGCTCTACCATGCTACAGTTGGGAATGACAGCCAGTAGCATTAATACATTTTTTTGTATGAATTATATTCAGATAGTAGCAAATAATGATCAGCCAGATGAGGTGAGGCATGTAATATGGACACCCCCTGGAAAACTGATGCTCGGGCTTTTCTAGGCATGTCCCACTGGTCGGAGGCCTCAGGGCAGGCGCAGGATGCACTGGGGAGGCTATGGCCCTAGGCTGCCTTGGGAATATTGAGGGATACCCTGAGAATGGCTGGAGTAAAAAACTGTGTAAAAAAGGGAGGTCTGGTCCGACCACCTCAGCCTGCTGCCACCGTATCCCTCATTTGGACAAGCAGGAGGAAACTGACTGACTGACTGACCGACCGACAGCAAACAATAATCATTCCTACTCAGTTGTCTTCAAAGGCAAACACTTCAAGCTAACTGGTATATATGTATATATTTTTGTGTAAATTTCAGTACAAAGCAATGCTGATCTATGAAAATGACCACCGTCAGTTAATTAGTGTCATTAATTTTTAATGCTCCTCCTTATCCTGCACTGCCACCACTCCACTCATTTGTATGTATTGTATTAATCAACCAGGAGCAAAGTTTTATAGAAGTCATTACAAATTAGCATTCGGCACTCAGCATTGTCTCTATAAACAAAACAACACACAGACCTCTCATTTACAGAATTCTTTTGCTGTTTTTTTTTAAATCTGCCAGCGAAGAACACACTTTCACCTTTGTGCCCTGCAATGTCACACAGCTGCAAAAAGGAAAATTAAAAAAACACATAATTTCACCTTCAAACTACACCTTCCTGTTCAATTTTAAATGCTTTTTAAGCATAAATAAATAATCATACCACATCTGCTCATTTCTCTCATTCTTGTGTTATTGTCCCACTATGCCTTATATTGGCTTTGTGAGCAGAATGACAGGATCACATGTGTGAATCTGACTTTAGGTGCTGTGTGTAAGGTTTGTATGTTCTACAGAATGTTTTTCAGTGGTGGGTTTCCTCTAAGTGTTGAGATTTCTTCATATATTCAAAAGGCATGCAGGGTAGACAGACAGGTCAGATGGAATAGAACTGCCATTTGTCATTTGCGTGTGTGTGTGTGTGTGTGTGTGTGTGTGTGTGTGTGTGTGTGTGTGTGTGTGTGTGTGTGTGTGTGTGTGTGTATGCATGTGCACGTGGATACCCTATGCAGGTATCTTGCCCTACAATGCCTAAAATAAGCTCCAACTCCACCCTGCCATCCCCTTCTTGTGTGTTTACCCCCCTCATATGTATTTACTCACTTCCTACGTATGTGTTTACCCAGCTGTTATGTGTTCACTCACATGTATTCTAACCCACCTCCTATGCATTTAGTACTCTCCAAAAATAAACACTGATTGATCTGTTCTTCATGCATCACATCATCTAAATGTAATATTAATTACTTTGTACAGAACATGGCAGTATTCCCCTAGTGCTCACTTTGAAAACTATTTCATATTGCATGGTCTGTGATGGGTTGGCACCCTTTCCCATAGCTTATGCTACTCCAGGGCCACCATAACTCTGTACAAGGTAAACCATTGGAAAATGAATAATTGGATGCATCAGTGTTGCATGACGACTTATTACTTTATTGCTGATTAACAGGATACTTCATTGTTGGTCATTGAAGATATGGTAATGAATGTTTAATAGAGAAAACCAGTGTTGTACTTTAATGAAGTAATAGTACTTTGTTAAAATACTTAAGTTTTTTTGGGGAATGTCTCTACTTTACTTGAATTTTTAAATTTCTGACTACTTTTACTTTTACTTCACTACTTTTTATTTAATAAAATGCACACTTTTACTCTGATACATTTCCCACTTGGCATTTTTGTTACTTAATAAAAAAATAAAAAATAAAAAAACGCTCCCAATGTTTCGGTTTTCAGATGTGAATTCAGTGTAACAAGCTCAGGCAGGTCAAAAGGGCAGCATAAAGAAGCTACCATGGAAGCAGCAGCATCCTCCTCTAGCAGCAGTGATGCTGCCCCAACACTGTCTGCTATATCTGTTAGCATAACTGGTTTGTATTCCTTTTGTATTCGTTTTACTTTTTTTTTGCCCTGAATAAACCTCCCTTTTGAATGTGGACCTCACCTCAGCCTGTCAGTTCCGTCACAATATACCATTATGTTTTTAAGGTATTAAGGACACTTTTCAAATGACCAAAAAACAGTAACAAAATGGCCAAAAACAGTAAAAAAATTACCAAAACCAAAAACTGTGAATCTAACAAGTAGGCTACATATTGGCCATGCTGTATTATTGACTTTACTAACATTAACGTTAGGAAGCTGTAAATAAAGCTGAGAAATGCGGCTGTAGTGCTGAGCAATTAACACTACCCACTGGTCAGTTGTAGCATGATTTTTTTCTTCTTTGTAAAAAAAATTGAAATGAACCTCAATACATTACAATTAATCTTTTCTTTAGAATTCCATAGTTAGCTGGTTAAATTACAGAAGCCTGTTCAAGTTGCTAGTTAGATTATCTATTTTCTTTTTCTAAAGATAATATGACAGCGGTGGCGTGGTGGTTAGCACTGTCGCTGTGCACCTCCAGGCCTGGGGTTGAATTCCTGCTTTGGGTCTGTGTGCGTGGAGTTTGCATGTTCTCTCTGTGCTTGGTGGGTTTTCTCTGGGTGCTCCGGTTTCCTCCCACAGTCCAAAGACATGCAGGTTGGGTTGATTGGTGTATCCAAATTGCCTGTTGTGTGTGCACGTCCTGTAGTGGGTTGGTGGCCTATGGGCTCCAGGCTTCCCCGTGACCCTCACCAGGACTAGGCGGTTAAAACAATGAATGAATGGGATGTATTAGCAATATACAGATTGTGTATGTCAGGATGATCACAAAAATCTAAATTCCACAGTCATTACAGCTATGCACATTAATCACAAACTAAGGCAAAGTATAAAAAAAAAAAATTGTTGATGAACATCAATTGGACATTCAGTTTCATTGTATATGTATAATGAGAATAAAAACTATTCTAATTGGTATTATGCCCCCCTGTTAGCAGCCGCCAGATGTGTACAACCAAGTTGCTAAGTTTTAAAGACAGTGCAAACCATGTTTCCTCATGAAGTATTACATCGTGGCATGTGCACTAAGCATTCAAGTTCCTTGCTGTCTTGTGACGTTTTCCCCACTGTGTATCTTCCACAGCCAAGTTTCCCTAACCATTCCTCATGTCTTTTCCATCCCCAGTCTACGTATTCAGACGGATCACTTCGGCTTCCGGACCTATCACCGTTTTCATTGGATTCCCCCCAGTTTAACGCTGCAGTGTGCTTGTACTGATCGATTAATAAACATTGACTCTGCAATGAGGATGCAGCTCTTTGGTGTTTTCTTTACATTGCGAAGAAGCCTGCTACCCAGCACTGGGCAAAGTAAAAATGACTTCCAAAAGTAATGATGACTGCTAGTGTTTCTGACAGCTTTAAATCAAGGTGGTAAAGTTGTAGTCATGGATAGATTACTGGACAAGCTTTTTTTTACTGAGATACTTCAAATTTTACTTTCAATATATTTATTCAAAAACTACATTTAATATTTCAACACTGTTAATAACAGATACTTTCATACTTTCACTTCAGTAATGTGACAATGGATGACTTGGACCTAAGTAATTTTTTGACATTTTTAAGTAATTATATATATATATATATATATATATATATATATATAAAGAGAGAGGGAGAGAGAGAGACAGAGAGAGAGAGAGAGAGAGAGAGGATAAAAGTAACAACAGAAAAAAATTATTACAAATTACAATAACTGCAATATAGGCAGAACATTGCTTAGAATGTAATTTTATCTTCTAAAAGTCATTATATAACTGAGTACCTAGCCTAAACCATAAAAAACAATTTCCAAACAATTTTCCTCCTCCACTTCCCTATATGTGTGGCATTATGTATTGCATTGTCAAGGCGCACACAAAACCCAGACTTGTCCATTAGACCACCGGACAGTAATGCACAATTCATCACTTCATAAAATGCATTTATATTGTTCCAGACTCCAAATAAAGTGAACTTCACACAATTATAGCTGACGCATGGTATTGTGCTTTGTGATTATAGGTGCTTGGCAATGGAAAACCATACCGTTTACCTACTGATAAACAGTTCTTCTTTTGAACCTATTCTGAAAAACAATTAGGAACAGATTTTGATGGTGTGTTATGCCAGGTTCACATTTACACAAACTGCAGGGCAGGCAAGAGTTATGAAGACCCCTGCACAGCAGGTGTGGGGGTCAAAGCTGGGCCAAATTTTCCCTGTTCAGGAGCATAGCCCAATGACTCCATCCTCAACCACATTATGACAGTGTGATTGGCTAGGCCATTTCTGCTTTTGGAGTGCAAGCAGTGTGTTTAATTGTGAGTGAAGACTGTGTCGATTTTTGTTTCTAAAAATTCCAAAAAAGTTGGGACAGTATGGAAAATGGTAATTAAAACAAAATGAAGTCGACTGTCAAGTCTATTCACTCTGTACTATATTAAAAATACTACATCATTGATGTTTTACCATGTACATTTTATAGTTTTTATGCACTCATTTCAAATCTGGTGGCTGCAACATCCTCCACAAAAGTTGGGCTTTTTTTGTTAGCTGTAGGTGTTGTTTTTTTACCTTATTAAAACTCATTAAATTTGCATATCCCTCTGAATTATTATTAAACAAAATAACACCTCAGCTGGTACACTGACATGATTGTTTGGTCTAAAGGGAAAATTAAACGTGACTTGGGAGGATGAGTCCCCAAGAAAAAAAAAAATGCACTCTAGGATGTTATCTGCAAATTAGGAGGCATATGAAAGAAAAAAAAAAAAAACTATGACATGAATGGTTTGTAAGTAATAAAATAAATACTCACTAAATGCAAATAATAATGCGAGCTTCATCTCATAATTTTACAGCATGTTGGGTACTTCTTTGTGGGCAGAGAGAGCTCAGTATTGGTATTTACACAAGTACAAGATACAAGTACAAATACAAGACCCTGATGCTGACCTACAAGACCATCAATGGGACTGCTCCAGGAGTCAAGAACTACGTCCCCTCCCGTTCTTTGAGGTCTGCCAAAGGGAAGAGACTGGTCTCACCTATCCTAAAATCTGGTAAACCAAGGCTCTTCTCCTCTGTGGAACAAACTTCCGCTTGCTTTGAGGACTTCGTCACTATCCACATTCCGCAAGCAACTGAAGACACATCTCTTCAGGGAGCACTTTAGGACTTAAAACATTAATCTTTCCATGATTTTATTCATTTAGTTGTAGCAATGGAATTGGCCGCTTGCTTGAAAACATTTGTCTAGATGATTCAGTTTCTGTTGCTTATGCTTTATTTGAATGATATTGTGACAACTGGCAGACTTATTCGGGTGAACTGTGATGATGGAATAGCACTTACTGTTAGTAGATTCTCTAATACTTTGACCTCGTTTGTGACATGCACATGTACTATTATCCTTGTAAGTTGCTTTGGACAAAGACATCTGCTAAATAAAATGTAAATGTAAATGTAAGTGAAGTGTTATGGTTCTGGTTAGGGAAAAAAAAGAACTTGATTACTTAGCTAGATTGTTCATATTTTAAAATGTCCTAAGTGACGGGTTAAAGCTATGAGTAATAAAAACAAGTACTTAAATCTTACCAGAGACAGAAAATCAAAGTAAGTGTAATCATGTGATTGGGAGATGAGGTAAATTCAAATTCAGAGAACAACATTTAATCATAAATCCAGAGTTCAGAATCCAAAAAATCTGGTGAAGTACAAAGTCAGCAAGGTCAAACTTCAGTAAGACAAACATCTGGGATCCAAAAAAGCCAGAAAGACTTAACTGAAAACCTATAGAAAAAACCAAGCCACAAATGCAAAAACTAAGCGGAAATCCAGGAGTTCAGCATTGCTCAGAATTGCCATACATAGAAAGATGTTTTTCAACAATGAGACAATGAAGTACCTAATATAAAGTAGGGAAGTGATAATTAGTGGTTTACATCGGTCACTGTAACCCTATGGTGAATGAGATGTGAACGAGCTGTGAATAGATTGCTAATTGACGTGTTTGGTTTTAGACTGTCAGGGCAGGGAGTAAATTTGGGTATTCAGTCAGTGAGTACTCTGAAGTGAGTGCAGCACGTTTGGCGTGACTGAAGTGATTTTCATGATTTTGGCTGCGATACCTTTTAGAAAGCCCCCTTTAATAACCCCACCCCTTTGAGATACATTGAGGAAATTCTTCAGAGTCAAAAATAGACCAATGTTAAAAAAAAAAAAAAAAAAAAAAAACGTTACAGTCTGGCAGATACAACACAGCCTCAGTTGTATATCAACATCAGTCTGTGACATCAGTCTGTTTTTATGAAATACATCATTCTGTCTTGTGGTGAAGTAAAAAGCACAGAAACTCAATTGGAAATTTCAAAGGTTAAATGTGCGTTTTAGCTTCCGAGAAATGTTCCAAAATATATCATCCTATGTTATGTGGTTTCTGCCAATGACGTTTTAAATGTTTATAATGATTTCTTGTCAGTTGTTGTAACACTTGTTCATCTACTGATGTGCTAGTTGACTCATATTTATAAGCAGCTAATGGAAATGTATGCTTTTTATGCATATTCATTATTCTAGTGCATCTTAACCTTGTTTTTCTCCAGTTTTAGTCTGATGTGAGGCATTAATAAGGCGCCTTAGTGGTTGGTCAACTGGACACATCAATCATCTGATCATTCTCTTTGGTTATAATATTCAGCATGTGTTCGAAGCATTTCAGCAAACTCATTTGTTTCTGCTAGATTTATGCTCAGCATCCATTAAAGGCATTTGCATCATGATCTGTGTGATTTATTTTTCTAATAACACGCCTTAATTAAACTGCTCAGGATTCCATGTTTATTTTATTGATTATATAAATTTTCTGTATTCTTTAAACCTTGTTTAAAATTATTAGAATGTATTTGCTTGTTTGTATTTCACTGCATGTGCACAGTTGAAATTCACAAGATGAACATTCAGCCTGTTTCAGTCATTTAGAGTTTTTGCAGTTAATTACAAGCATTCTGTACAATTTCAGTTCTGAGAATTTAATCCAAGCTCCACCTCTCTTGTGCCAAGTAGAAATTTACTCCACACCACTATAGCTGATGTATGCTGTGATCCAAGCTGGTGTGCACCTGTGACCTCTCATCTGTAAATCACTGGAACCTTTAATGCTGAGCTCAGACCTGACCCTACCTCTGACCTTTCATGGTTCAGCCCTCTCCATGGACACCTTCATTTGAGACTGAAGTGATTTACAGTTTCATCCTTCAATGAAAGTGTTTCTACTGTGATTGCCCTTCTGCCTGTTTCTAACCAATCAGGTTCACACAAAGTGTCCTTTACTGGATGTTGGGGCCTTTGTTATGGCCCCATAATGAAGACATGAAGAAAGTGATTCTGAGTGAGTCCAAGGAGATTATCACACTGAACACGTGCAACCATTTAAAATAATTAAATCATGGAACACCATAAACCTGAAGTGTAATGATTACATTTATTCATTCAGCAGATGCTTTTACAGGAGACAGGAGAATTCCACATCCTAGCCTGATGTTCTACCCATTGAGCCACCAGGCTGCTTCATGCTATGAGTGGTTAAAATTAGAGACCACTGACAGCAAAGGAGAAATATTTTACTCACAATGTATTCATGCCAAAAATACAGTGTTGCTTATTAGGTTTCTTATACTACAAATTAGTCCCAGATTATTGTTATTATCAAAACTGACAGAATTCATGATTCAGTCCTTCTGAGTTAAGGGAGTCAGAAAAGCCACACTGTTAACATACAAGGCACTGAAAGGTCAAACACCACAATATGTAATGGAGGTAATTAATACGTTTTCAATTCAATTCAATTCATTTTTTTATATAGTGCTTTTACCACTAGTAGCCTTATACTGTACTGTACTGTATTGTATCTTAGATAAACTCCAAATCTTTCCTCATCATTCCCGAATGCTTTCCTTCTTACCATTCCACGTATATATAAAGGTATTGGCACTATACATTTAGCTATAGAGCCTCATGATTATGGAATAGTCTGTCTGGATGCCAAATTGGTCTCCGTCTTAAAATCCCAACTGAAGAAAACTTTCTTGGTTTAGCCTTCCCACAACAGTCTCTATAGCTCACTCTGATTAACACTGCTGGTGTTGCTCTGCATGCCAATGCACTTTAGGTCTTCTGTTATGTGACTGCCAGTGTTTTTATTATGTATGAGCCCCTCTTTTGCAATTCTTCCTCATCCATATGTGTACACAGTGCCTGTGTGGGCTCTATCTGAGTGGCATGTTTTGTTAGAGTTGCATAGGCCCAGTGTGCCTCACACCATGCAGTTTTTGGTTCCTCTCCTCCGTTGTGATCTGGCTTTAACTTTAACTAAATCACCTTGAGACAACTTGCTGTGAAAGGTGCTATATAAAAATAAATTGAAGTGAAATTATGAAGGTCTAGAAATTAGTATTAACTTAGATGCCAGAATATTCTCCTCTAGGCATGTGGAACCCCTTGATAATTACCCTTAGTGAAGTTTTTTCTTTTGCTGGAATATTACATGTACTATCCTGACATAGAATTGTTTTCTGCCAAAAACAGCCAGTTTGTTTGCATCTGCATGCTGTCCATAATTTGTTTAATATTATACAAATAGATTTGCACCACATTACCTAATTCCATCATTTCAGATTTTATACAGGAGGTAAACATGACAAAACAATCATTAAACAAAAATGAGCAATGATGACCTAGTGAGGAATAGGGCCCACATTTGCTTTCAGAACTGCTTTTTTTTCTTCAAATGTTGTCATACAAGCCTGAAACTATTTGCAGTGGAATATTGCACCATTACTCAAGAATACAACCTTCTGGTTCACTGAAGAATGGAAGAGATGGAAGAGATGGAAATCCATCTCACACTCAGTGCTCAAGAAGGTCCTATAAAGGTCCGTTAAATGTGTTAACTAGTGAGGGCATCCAATACATTTTACTTTATGGTAGTGTTCAATGCTTCAGATTTTATTTTGTTTTTTTGCCTTAAATTGCCTTAAACTTCCTGGCTGTTGTATGACCATAAAGAACAATCATCAGACCTTATAGGTCCACGACAGCTGCCATTACAGAGTCCTCACCACAAGTAACTGTTGGCTGTGGATGTTATGCTTGTAAGCATGCCTTGATTTGTCCTTTGCTAAACTCATTCAGATGTAGGAAGAAGGGGGAAAGATGATGTGTCAGACCATATTACTCATGCCAATCATTTGGGGTGGGGATCCAGGTTTTTTTTGCTCCTTAGAGGTAATTCATTTTTTCGTCCTGACCTTGGATACAGGCAGTTTCCAAACAGCATTGTGCCATAAATTTTAGCTTTCTAAAGCTCACAAACTATGATTGTTGACACTGAGTCACTCAAGTGCTGATTCAATTTTTTTAAGGTTGCACTTTTGTAGCCTTTTGCAACAATCCTGTTAAGGATGTGTCTATTTCTTTGTATGTATCACCTTTACACCTATGTTTGTAATTATGATTTAAAAAGCTTCAGAGTTAAACTCCTTTTTTAAGCAGCACTTCTCTTTTTAAGTCTACCTGTTTCATATACATGAATTGAAAAATACATACATTTTCACAATTGCATTTGACAGAATGAATACAAATGAAATGTATTTTTAAAATTTTACCCTTTGGAAATAACAGTCACTGATCATTTTATACATTTTTGTACATGCCCATTGAATTAATTACGATATAGGTTATAGCCCTTGTTCAATAAAGAAATGGCTGATTGATTTATATATATATATATATATATATATATATATATATATATGTTTATAATAAAAATTACAGTTAATTTAAATAAACAACACAGTCAATATTTTGTTTGTTTGAGGTGACTAAAATAAATTAATACAACAGAGA
>JABJVR010007249.1:0-11711 GCA_025773905.1 Chitala chitala | reverse complement strand
GCAGTTCTGAAGGCAAAAGGGGGTCCAACCCGGTATTAGCAAGGTGTACCTAATAAAGTGGCCAGTGAGTGTGTGTACACACACACACACACACACACACACACACACACACACAATTTTTGTTTACAACATTTGTTTTGTGTCACATTTATGATTTATTTTTTGCTACAAAATACAAAGTTGTATGAGCATCCTCCAAGTGTGATGGTTCCACAATTAAACTCTCTTAAGCCCTCAAAGTGAAGTCATAATTAAGCAAAGCATTATATTTATTTTTTTTGCTTACATAGCATTAAGTCTAATGACAGATAATTTCAGTTACATCTAAGAAAATGCTTTCCAGGAAGAGGACTTCTTGGATGAAAAACAAAAACATTTATATTTTTACTTTTCCTTCTGGTTAAACAACCTTTTTCTGAGAAGGAAATTACACTGTCACATTAAACCCTCCTAAAGAAAACACACTTTACACTTTATACAGAGTTCATACACACGCAGGCAGATGTGAAGACTCACCTAGCCAGGTGCAGGTCATCTGGGCTAGGGGTACAGGTGTCCGAGGATGCACCGTGTGACGAGCCGGGCAGGTAAACAGCACTCCACAGCATCAGGTTACGCACGTGAAACACTGGATGAAGCACCTGGTGGAGAGGTGGAGCAAACCTCTGTCTAATGTATGGAAAAATGCACATGAATCACAGCCAATCCTAAAAAACCCAGTGTAGCCAATTTTATAGCTCCCTTCCAGAATAACCTGTTTCTATCTCACTACTGCTTGAATAAGGCAAACCTGAAGTCAACAGCTACTGTACCTCCAAAGTGATTTACCCTCTTCTTTTATACAGGTAATGTGAAATACTTTGCTCAGTGGCATGACAGCCAAGTCCTTAGTGAAATATGAACAATAAGATGTCGTGCCTGTTTGGCTAACCTGTGTATGTCAGTCAAGTCAGTATTGTCTTTAAAAGTTAATGTTACTGATAAGGTTTAGGACACATTGTGTAAGGCACGTTGTGGCCCTGACTGTCAGCTGTGAGGACAGCCACCGCTGCCAGCGCACCCTATCAGAGTGAGCAGAATAGAGCGCGTTGAGGAAGGCGGGGTTTGTGGGCTGCAGCAGAGACCAGACAGAGCAGGTTCTCTCCTGGATGCGGTTCTCCTCCCTCTCACGGCCGCTGTTACAAAGGAAGGTCCCAAACAGGCAAGAGTAGGTGTGCTGCACAAGCCGCACCTGCCCGAAACACACACACACACACACACACACACACACAAATTTGAGCAACGCACTCTTTACTGAGCAGATGTGCTGACTAACTACACTCCATTGTTCAGATTAAATTGAATTGAATTCAATTTATTTTTATATAGCGCCTTTCGTAACAGCATGCCTCAAAGCGCTTTACAGAGAAAGTTGAAGAAATCAATACAAATGAATGAAGCCATAAATGCTGTAACACAATGTCTTGCAGATAAACTTTTTTCTGACAAGCTGTTAAAGACCTCAGTATGACTTCTGAAGTCATATAACAACAAACTCTGAATGTACACAGAATAAGAATATTCAATCATTGTGACAGATGAAGGGATGTGTGTGTGTGTGTGTGGTGGTCATAAAAAAATTATACAATTGCAGTGTTAAAGAAAAATGCAACCAGACTTCCAGCAGGCTTCTCAAACTTTAAGAAGTGTCACGGATAAAATATCATATAGGTTAATAAGCAGAGGGAAGAGCTGATTAGGTAGTTAAGTATAACCAATGAGACAAGTACACAGAGGCAGGGCAGGCCTTTCCAGGAAGTGACAGACAGGAGCGTACACACAGGGCAGGACTTACTAGAAAGGCATCGTTGAATTGGAAGGAGCAGGGAAACTGCCTCTGCAGCTGATGTACACAGTCCAGCCACTGCAGGAACACGGGACAGCGCTCGTTTGGGTCCCTCGAGTTCAGCCCGTGGCCACAGCGGTCCGCAAACTTGTGTCCAAAGTCGAGCCACTCCGTCTCCACCAAGACCTGGAAGCCCTATGTCCGAGGCAGGGAGTCACAATTAGGGATGACTCAGGAACCAGAAGTAGTCAAGGATGCATATCCTTCCCGAATAAGCACACACCACAAAACAACCAATACTGTACCCAGTGTGTGTGTTTTCTCAGCTTTTACTGTTGGAGGCCTACCTCGATGGTCCGATAGTAAGGGTCAAGGAGCATTTTGGACAGTGCCACTATCTGGGGGGTGCGGTCCCAGCCATCAGAACAGTGCACTAGAACAGGTATGTGGTCCCGGTCTACAGCGTTCACCACCAATAGGGCAGCTTTGAGCAGGAGTGACAAGTGCTGTAGCCACTTGGTGCCCTCCACAGCAGACAGCCAGCTAAAGAAGCAAATCAAATAGGCTTCAAAGACTGTTACTGATAACTTTAATCAGTAATACCCATGATATGCACTCACTTAGTGTGCCGACATACAGCCACATGTTAAAGACTGCTATACCACATTGCTACAATGTAACAGTTCTAATTTGGGGGCTGGCTTACTTCTATGAAATGTTTGTGGAAGGTTTTAACCTAAAAGCCGGAGCATAAGCAGACTGGTATAAACATGCGTAAAAAATCCTGGAGTTATGTGGACATTAATCGACTGGTCTGTGGAAGTGAGACAGTGTACTCACTTGGCCGGGCTTGGGGCCTGGGCACAAAGGGATCTCAATGACACGAAGCTCTTGCGGATGGCATGGATGTTAGCCATACCCATGAAGATCACCTCACAGCTGGGGTAGTACTCTAGAAGAAGCAGAGAGGGTAGGACGGCTCTCAAATGTCACACAGATGCACATATTGAGATGATCAGCAACAGGCTTGTACAAAAAAAAAAAAAAAAAAAACTGGACCTGGACTTTGACTCAGACCAACATCAACTGACACACTTACCTGAATTATGCCATTTGTTATTTGTATTTGCATTTGCAACTTCCTGTTTATTACATTGTTCAGAGCCCTTTCATAGCCCTTCATTGTAAATTAAAAAAAAAAAAATTAAAAAAAAAAAAAAGTTAAAAGCATCAATCTACTCTAAGAAACCTGGTGTCAATGACCAAACATTTTTCCTGTTTGAAAAATACTTTTTGTGACAATATAATAATAAGACCCTCAAAAACAACTCAATGTGTAGCTTTATGACTGAATTATTCTTTATGCAGTGAAATGGGTTTACTGTACATGGTGACCAGCATCTACTTTAAAAATGTTAAAGAATTTCATTACCTCTTCAATCTGCCCTCCAAATCCTATGTTTTATCAATTAATTTCATAGTACGGATGTTCATAGTGAAACAAACTGCAAGCTGTACAGAGCATCCACACTGAGCTTTTTAAGTAATAACACTCATATGGGTAATCAAACTCCCTGGTAAGTGAATTATGCAAATAAGTATAATACACCATGTGCCCATGTGATATACTGATCATACACTGTGTATAAGACACCCACCCACAGTCCAACACTAGTGCTGGTGCTGTCCATAGCTGGTCCACTACAGGATCAGATAAGGAGCTCCTGGTAGACAAAGACCACATCAGGTATGTTTAAGAGGCCCTCCCACCTTGCTAGTACCTCCTCGTAGTTCCACATCAGTCAACTCACCCACCCAGATCCTCAGCTCAACAAGGCTTTGCTTTGCAAGTTATCCCGCGCCCTCACCTGGGCACTCGCAACCTCCTCCTTTGGCTCGGTTGGCCACAGCAGCCGCGTACGAGCGGGCATCCAGTATCAGCAGCTTCGGGGACTGGGTCACTGAGAGCTCCTGCTGGGAAGTGTGTGACACACGGGCCTCTGGAAAACACAGGGTGACAGCACCTCTTATGTTGTTAACATACTGTCTTTAATTAAAAACAGGCTTCATAAAACAGTAAACATCAAACACGGCAGACAATACAAAAACTAACTAAAAAGGAATAGAATATCCAAATGAGCATTAGCAGGTAATCTCACAGTTTCCTCCACATTGTTGTCTGTTATCTGTGATGTGATCTTTGTATTTGGAATTAGACACACACACACACACACACACACACACACACACACACGCGCTTTTTCAACATATGACTGACCAAACATGGCACTGTTGAGTTCTGCAGAGCAGCACCCGTTGACCAGGTGCTCTTGGGCACAGGCCTTGGCGATGGACTGTACCAGGTGCTCATCATCTGCGTTCCGCCATCCCCACCAGCTGACCTCTGGCTGAGCGCAGCGCGCGATCACGGCGCCTGTGCTCTGGTGCCTGATGGGAAACAAGGGCAGGTCAGTGTCTGTCAGTGTCTCCTGCTCACTGTGGTTAATGTACTCCACTATACCTGGACGATCAAGCAGATTTCTAAATACACCCTGCAGAGCGAAACCTTTTCACCCACACAGGACAGCAGTGCAAGTCACCACCACGCATATAAAGGAGCCTACATTAAATAAACTAGAGCAATGTTCCACAGCTTCTCTCACTCACACACACAGACACACACCTGTACACTACAGCAGGAAGCCTCTTCCATGATCGGAATGCAGCAACACTCTCCAGCTCCCTATCAGAGACCCATGCAGGTACAAGTAACAGCTGAGGGTAACTGGGACACAGCCTAAAAAGATAAAACAGGAAACATACAGGCTAAGTACAGAGGTCTCTACAAAAACATTCTTTATTTGGGAATGACCCGTTATACCAGTATGATTCAACCCTTTTACCACAGCAATTTGGGTTAAGTGGTTTGTTCAAGGGCAAGACAGACTCATCAGATGAGAGGGGCTAACTCTTTATGCACTACAATAATTGGTCTCAGCAGGGGTAGCCATGTAAAACGTTGCATTCCTAAAGCACCATTTCCTCTACTAAACAAAAGAGAAGGCTTTTAAGGGAGCTCCCCAAATACACCAATCACATGCTTCAGAAACCAACACAAATGTGGAGCACAATAATATCATGGCTGCAAGGCACATTTGCCAGGATGAAACCTGTAATGAGGTGTTTTTTGTGATCCTGATTACACTGCTTTAGTAACGTACTTGTACTTGGTGTTGATTTCTGTTATTCTCCACGTCTTCTGAGTGCAGAAACCCATTCGCTGAACCTCGTTCCTGAACCTTGAGGTCACATGGTCTCCTGCCAGAGGAGGAGTCACAGGACCAGCCAGGTCAAAAGGGACTCAAAAGTGCAAAATGAAATCATTTAAGTATATGGCATATGCAGGAGGTGAGAGGTGACAGCAGGTCTACCAACCATGGGAGATCCAGCAGAAAGGTGAAGATGTCACAAGAGGTGACATCATGAAAGACATTTGAGAGAGGATTAGAAGCAAGGCAAAGACAGGAAGCCAGACAGCCTGCGCTAAAGGATAAGTCTGCTGATCTCAGCTAACCACTGAAGGTGGGGACTGAGTGTGTGCGTGGAGATCAGGATGTGTGAGCAAGTTTAAAAAGGATGACAATACATGAGTGAGGGATGGAATTAGGGTGTTAAAGCTGGCAATAGCATGTCAGGAGTTGGGGGACGTGGCAGTTGAACAGCAGACCCCAGTTGCTTCCGGGTCTCACAAACCTGGCCCACAAGGTAGATCTCCCTGCTGCTCCTTCTTACAGAAGCTGTGGAAGGCAAAAGAGAAGAGCTCCTCCAACCTGGATGGTGGACGCACAGCATCTGCCAACCTCTTTTGCCACTCTTGGCACTGCTCAAGTGTGTTGAACTGACACCTGATGGGCACATAGAGGTCAAAGGTCAGCCCTTTTACAAATAAGCAATGCTCTGTTACATACCAACACTTGTCGACAGATGTACAAGGATGTAGATTCTCCTACACCGAAACACTACAATACAGTTCATGTGCATGGAAATTAAAAAAATTATATGGGATGAACAGTAACAGTTCAAAATAACACCACAAGAAGAGCTTATTAGTAATGCCAGCAGGGAGATAACTGCACAGTGCAGTTCTCAAGTCAGATGGCCATGCCTTGGGCCAGCTAACTGCCAGCGATACTACCTGACAACTTTGCCATCCTTGCAGGTGACGTGGAGTTGGAACATTTCCCTGCACTCGGAGTATTCGATCAGCAGCAGTGGAACCTGGAGACAGGAGCAGGAGGTGAGGGGACATGGTAGGCTAGCAGGCTGAGCGCACACCAGAGCAGAGACACTGAAGCAACCAAAACACGGCACTGCTGGACCTTAACAGGCCTGTGATTACCCTGTGCTACTTCAAGTAAAAAAAAGACTGATTACAGGGACTCACACTGCCCAAGTTCACAATAAGCCCTCAGAGAAAAGCCAGTGCATTCAATTTCAAACATACATCCAGAAAGCCACTTACAAAACTGCAGACCACACCCAGGGTGCTTAGAGTAGTTTCAAATTGTACACAATGATGCAATGGTAAAAACACAGCACTAAGGCAAACGACTGTCCCCGTCCCATACATACTTCAGGTTTTATGCATGCTTAAGAACATTCTTGGTGACCTCCCAAATCCCAGCTCCAACTGTCAGGGTAAAGCTGAGGATTTCTGGGCGCATTGTTTATGAATCCACTGGTGTGCCTGGTGTGCATGACGGGTCACAGAGTGCATTGGTCCCACCCTCACCCCCACCACTGTGTACTGAAAAAGTGACTGGCATGTATTGCCTATTTTTGTTGTATGCCTTTAGCTTTAACTTTACTTAGTTTCAGAAGTTAAGAATGGTAACTTCTTCCAGTAAATCACCTTGAAGCTACTTGTTGTGAAAGGTGCTATAAAAATTAAATAAACAAACTGAATTGAAATCAATCCAGCAGTTCCAGTGTTCCACAGGAAGAACTGTGGTTACATGATCAAAGCTCAGAAATCAGACATCAAGCAGATGTGACACAGTAGTTCCAAGTGCCATATTAATCTGAATTCTACACTATCAACACTGCCAGAATAGTATATGCTTTCTTTTCGACTAAGTACGTACTGCGTTTTGCTCGATTTCAAACGCAACCAAGCACTGAGGTGAAGAGCATAGATTAAAAAGGTTACCACAGGTCAATCATATACAGATCAACAATGACGGACTGTTGGCTGACTATGTAATGCAAACAGCAGCTGGTAAGCAAGGTACAGACAAAGTAAAAATCCCAGAATCCCTAAGGAGGCCTTTGTGAATGTTTAAAAAAAATTGCATGGCAGCTCACTACCACACAAAACAGACGTGCCACAGAATCCAAATATTCTTCATTTAAAATTTTGACACTGATTCTTAGCTTTACTAGAAAATGTACCCAAAGCACATTAGAAGAAAAAAAAAAAAATTGACAAACGTACTTGCCACTAGGGCACCATTACCATTTCCTGTTGTTTTTTTTGTTTTGTGTTCACATTTTGTAAACAAAAGGGAAATAAAACAAAGTCCCACCCACTAAAACATTTATGCTCGATGTGTGAATACAGTAACTGTTCATTAAAGTTAACTGCCTTGTTTACTTTGCCATCTGCATTTATTGTTTTAACATAAAATGCGTTATAAATTTTTTTTGCTGCTGTGTACTGAATATAACAAAATTCTACTTAATGTGCAGCACTGTGTGTAATGTTTCATTGCATACTGCATACAAATAAGCTCATTAACAAATTTATTAAATGTGTGATAATTATGTAATTTGTGCTGAAAGTTATGTAAACACAATATGCCATACACTATCAATGAAAAGTTGACACGACCCATTGTCTGCTTTAAAAAAAAAAAAAAAAAAAAACAACAACATTAAACAAAAGCACATGCTGCCTTTGTCTCTTAACACAAATATAAATAGCAAAGTTGATGCTCATATGTGAATTTTTTTCCATTCATGAAAGATATTAGAAAATAATATGTTTTAAAATACCTACCACAAGTAGTTTTCATTAAGGACTTACATTTGAATACAGAGTTTGAAACTGTAGGACCATGATCCTTCTATTATCTATATTACTGTCTATACCTTCTCAAAAGTTAATTTATGGAATTATTACATGGTAGGGGGTGTAAATAACCTTATTTTGTAGAATCCCATTATTTTTGGTTGTAATATTCCACAGAATAAATCAGTTCCAATCAGGAAAAGTTCCAAAACTGAAAATTTGTCCAAGTGCTACTGCAAAAACCGTCACACGCTGTGATTAAACTGGCTTGTGTGAGGCCTGTCGGAGGACAGGCAGACCATGGGTTTCCTCCATGTCTCAGTAACACATAACAGTCAGCTGTCTCAGAAATCAACAATTAACTGCACCTCAGATCACTGCTCAAATAAATGTTCCACAGAGTTTGGGCAGCAAACACATCTCCATCTCAACCACCTAGAGGAGACTTCAGCAATATGGCAGAACTGCTGCCAGTATATCACTACTGGAGGACACAAATCCGAAAAAGAGACCCGCTTGGACCAAGGACCATGAGCAGTGAAAAAAGTCCAACATTTGATATTTCTGAGTCAAACCACCTTGTGTCTGTGAGATGCAGAGCAGGTGAAGGGAGGATACTTGGAAATGTTATGTAATGGTGTGGGGGTGTTTTTTGGGCGACACTGCTGGTAATATATTTTGAATTGAAGTCACACTTACTCTACATGCCTACCTCTACTGACTGCAGTAACACCCCACTCCATCTTGTTTGCTTCAACTGACCAATCATTTGTTTTCTAATGTGACAGGGAGCCCAGGCACACATTCAGGGTATGTAACAGATATTTGTCTTTTATTTTGCTCACTGGAAAATTCTGCATATATTATTTTTAAAATAAAGAAGACACTTCTTGTCAGAGAGGTTCAAACCTTTGGCTGCTAGTATGCAGCCTGTTAAAATCATGGGTCAATACTAATATTCTTACTGTGGCTCCTTTACAGTGCTTTAGGGGAAACTGGTTTGAGATTTTTTTGATGAGTTGACAAATGCATTAGTATTTTTCCTTCATTTAAAATTATGTGAACCAGGGTTTCAGTACCTGAAATTAAAATCCATCAGTTCTGGAAATCCATTTTCCAGAACTGATGAATTTTGAAAATTCAGCCATGTTATAATTTATTTAACCCTAATGTTAAAGCACAACAAATAAAACAGTGCCCCAAAACCAGAGCACACCGCTGTAATTAAGGCCTGTGTTCTGGTTACCTGGGAAATGTTCAGCTGAATTGCGAACACAGACAAACAGCAGACTCACATTCATCACTGTGTCCCCGAACTGGACGTGGAGCCGATAAGTGGACATGGCGATAACAGCGTCCTCCGCCTGCCCCGCATATACCATGGACTCCCCAGGGAGCTCAGGAAAAAGGACCTGGGAGGGGTAAAGTAAAAAAATAAAAAAAATAAAAAATTATATATATAATAATAATAATACCAACAACTCGATTTTCCAGTGCGAGGCTGTTCCCTGTTCCTGAAGTGAGTCCTGGGAGGCCCTACCTGAAACCGGTCCTCCTCGAGAAGGGGGGGTCTTTGGGGTGTGTTCTCATTCTCCTGCCCTGCCTCCTGGATCTGAGACTGCTCCTCCAGCTACAGCAAAAGAAAAAAAATAATGAAGCACGACTGCCAGACTCAAAACATTTTTACACACAGCCCTTCCCTCTATACTTCAAATAAGAGCCATACAAAATTCAAACGTAAACCACCAGCAATACTATTACATGCCTTATTATTGTAATTAACTATACAATTTGTACACACAATTTCCAAATACAGTATTGCACAATGAGGATGCTAAATTCAAAAGAGTAGCATTTAAAATCCTCGTGGGAAAGCAGCCTGTGGTCTGACTGGTCCTGTTTGGAATATCAAACATGTCAGAGCACCCCACCAAATCTTTAGACAAACAGTTCAAACAGCTGTGACTGTTTCCATAAATCCAACAGCACTTCCTTCCTACACAGGAAGCCTGCCCTTAGCTAAAACATCATTATTCATGTCCAGAACCCAAATCTGTGTAACACTGTACTCTATTTGTAACATTTTATATGTTTCTGTGACACCTTGGTCCACCTGCAGAGCCGTGTCCAGTGGCACTGTAGTCATACCAGCCTTTTCACTTGTGTTACGTGTTGATATATACGTAGACAGTATGTGCTTAATTTTAGTGAATAGGGAGGACTCATTGAGCTGTGCTCTGCTGGCAGCTCCCAGCGAGATGCACAAACGTTCTGCCCGCCGGCGCCACAGTCTCCCTGGAGATGACCGAGGGGACATCATGCAGACGCATAGCCAGGCAAACACAGAGGCCTTAAAAACCCAAGGCATAGTGGGGGAGGGAACTTCCTCGAACACAGGAATGTCATGTTTAGTTTGTTCTTCAAAACAAGTAAAATGGATGCTGAGAGGGCTCACACCACCTTGAGAGGAGAGAATGAAATGGACATGGTTTGCCACACGGTGCAAACCTGATTACAAAATGCAGAAATATGATCAATAAAAGAGGGAGGAGTTTTAGCTGCTGGACAGATATGAGCTGTGGTCTGTCCAGAGAGGCCTACTCCACTTATTTGTCAATAAAATATTTGGGATGTGGCAGAGCTAACATGTTGAAACATCTAGCAGTAAGCAGGACAATGAATCATGGTCTGACCTGGACTAGCAACAAGGTGCACTGCCTTCTTAATATTTGGGAAGATGAGAACATCTGTCAGCTCGTACAAACAACTCATAAAACACTGATGTATTCACAATGTTCAGTCAGTGGCTTAAGGAGAAGGTGTTTGTACGGTCTGCTGAACAGTATCATGTAAAAGTGGAAAATCTGAGGCAACAAAACAGAATTACCAGTTATTAGCAAATGCCAATTGTGCTGTTTCTCCGTGGAGCAAACATCTTGCATAGAACTATTCACCAATACAGAACACAGATCACCTTCCTGTGTTTACGTTCTCATTCCCGCCCCAGACTCTTTTAACCAATGAGTGGAGAGAACAGTCTCACGTGGCTGGTAGTCATGCATTTTGGTTTGCTTGGATTTTTCCCGTGTGAAAAGGAACCAAATCAAGGAGAAAATGGACAAAATATGCAAATTAGTTTGCTTATTCAGACTAGTGCAAATGAACTATAAGTTTGGAGATGCCATAACTTCTCCATCCCGCTGATGATGTCATTCATGCCCTGAGTTATGGGTGTTAAGTGAGACGGATGTTTACCATGTCCTCAGCACTGGAGCGTGGTTCACCAGCCCAAGAACATCCTTCCTCTTCACTGGACTGCAGACGCATTCTGTAGGTCCGAGAGAAGAAAGTGACACTGTAAGTGTGGAAAGGTGACAGGAGGCACATCCACCACTGAGACCTGGACTACACTCCTGCTGAAAGGTGACAGGAGGCACATCCACCACTGAGACCTGTACTACACTCCTGCTGAAAAGTGACAAGAAGCACATCCACCACTGAGACCTGTACTACACTACAGTCCTGCACTAAAGATTACCCCTTTCTGATGTGCAGCCCTTAAAGATGCCACACATACCCTTCAGCTTTGTCATCTCCTTAAAGTCAGTCTAGAGATTTTCATTGACCCTACTGGAAACCTCCGGATAGTGTATGGCCAAGACATGTACTGGACATTAGCAGGGAAAAGACATCAGACAGAAGCCCACAAAGTGACAGAGGACATTAAACTCAATCTGACAAGCCGATTTCTCCGCTCTGCTGTGACAGGCCCTGGAAGGCAGGAGGAAGTCTTTCTGTCACCTTGACGCGCAGCTT
>JABJVR010007248.1:0-11711 GCA_025773905.1 Chitala chitala | reverse complement strand
TTTTTTTGTTTAAAAAACAACCCAAAAACCTTTTTTCTTTGGCCAATTTTGTCGGTTTCACAAACCACCCCTATATCACACAACCCTGGGGGGGTTGGGGGGGTAAATAATCACCCCGCCTGATGAAAATGATGACTGGACTGTATGACTCTGGCACAAGCTGGGGGGGCGATGGCTCCATACAGGACTAGGTAGCTGATTCTTTGTGAATGGTACGTCTGGGTCAGAACCACACAGCAGTACTATGTATTACACTGGCTCTTCATCCAGACACACTGACAGAATGACAGGCAGCAGGTGTCATCCTCAGAGCTCATCCACAGAGCACAGCAGCAACAAGCGTCCCAGGACAGAGCCATCCCAGGGCGATGGGGCCAAACCCAGGGCGACAGACCAGGCACCGGACAGCAGACGAAAGGCAGGGAAACAAACCAAATAGAGTGACAGTCCAAAAGTCACCCTAATGCCCATGTCACCATAAAGTCTGAATGTCTGGGATATTATCAGTAAATGCAGATACAATGTGTTTGCAATCAGAAGTTAATTAGTGTGGATCTGACAGGAGCATGGTGGAAGATCACACCTGATCCTCTGAATATTCTTCTCAGTGATTCCAAAGGCATGAAATAGCTAGGAGTAGTTTTCGTCTTAACTGGGTGTTCCTATTTGCTAAGCGATTATTGGATTTGTGCAAACATAACTACTCATTACCGTGAGCAGAGCAGCAAAATGAGGTCTACGGCAAGCCCTGCATCTGGGAAATGTCTTATAATGAAGTCCGCACCAAACCTGCAGTGGTTAGTCCCAATGTTACATTGCTTCACACACACACACACACACACACACACACACACACAATGTGAGAAAATCACTTCACGTACCTGTCACCTCTCTGAGCTTCAGCCACATCCTCGTAATGTTCTGACATAACTGAGACAGGCGGTTCAGAGTCATGGTGACAACATGTCCTCATGCAGGCTTGTGTGTATCCACACACACACACACACACACACACACACACACACACACACACAGTCAGTCTTACCTACACCCTTACACCCGCATGTACACAGACTCAAACACTATAACACACACCCTCACTGTCACCGACACACTGAAGCACTCTAACCATATCGCACACAAACACAGGTAATGTCACACCAGTCCCCTTAGTCTCACCTAGACCCTAACAGAAATGAACACCTTGACACATGCACTCTCTCACACACACACTCACACACACACACACACTCAGGTGCAAGGTGAGCAGCTTGAGTCTCCTTCACAAAGAACAGCTAGTGCCTAGGATGCCTCGCTCATCCATTCTTCTGCAGCCAAAGTCCAACTTCAGACATCCGATACCGTCTCTAGGGCCACAACATCCAGGTGCTTCCACCCCCCACTTCAAGGTTTTTTCTCCCACCATCCAGAAGTATGCAGTGACATCCCTGCACATAAGGGAAGACCCCCCCACCAGGAGCACAGCTGATATGTGCTGAAGATGGTCCGGGCTGGTGCAGAGCTGGAAGTGCAGGTGCTCTGTGCTAATCAGTCACAGTGAAAACAGGCTCAGAGGATCAACACAGGATAAAAGAGAGGACTTGCTGTGTGTGTGTAGGTCCCAGTGACACTGGCTGTTGAGGACCTCCCTGCCAGGGGCCCCTTGCTTAATAATAGCTGACCTATCAGGTGACAGCTCCAGCCTTGGGGGGATAGTCTAGCGCACAGCAACTGCCTGCAGTGGGGCCAGTTCCATGAATGGTACGTATGACTTCCAATCACGTTTTTCCTCCTGTTTCCTGTAGAATTAGTACAAGGCAAAGCAGGGCAGACAGGTGACTGTTAGGGGAGGGGCTTGCTTTTGGGGCAGGGCCAATCCTGTCTCACAAAGACAGAGGCGTTGTTCTGGGGACAGAACTTTGATTCTCTGGAAATTCAGGAGGACTTCATCATGACTACTGTGGAGATACCTAGGTACTGTGCTCACACACACACACACACACACACACACACACACACACACACACACACACACACACACACAAGCTTGCTTTCCATTCTGTTCAACCCAAGGTCAGATCATCCAGTTAACAAAAAAAAAACAATTAAAATTTGGTGGTGACGCTCTTTAGGTTTCAATCCAGACTTTCAAATTCAAATTAATGTAGAAGAACCACTTAACCTCTAGACAATTAACAATGATGTTTCATTAGGTGGGCCAGAAATGTGCAATTAGTGCTAATACTAAATCACATATATACATATATATATACACACACACACACACACACACACACACACACACACACACACACACACACACACACACACACACACACACATATATATGTATATATATATATAGTATTGTAGGACACCGAAGACACAAATGCACAGTTAAGAGAGTGAGGCCTTCACATGAGGCACACAGAAAACAGCCCCACAGGGTGACGTTTCATAATCATCCTTCATCAGCCACTGGGACAGCACAGTCCCACACTGGCACAGGTCACCATGGAGACAAACTAGATTGTCCCCAAGGTAGGGGTTGGGGCAGCTCAGGGGCAGAGAAATTAGTTACATCCTCCATCCCTGTCATTGAAAATAGCAGGTAGCGCTGAGTCAGGTCCACAGCGCAGACATCACGTGTGGGGACACAGCGCAGACATCATGTGTGGGGACACAAGTCCACAGCACAGACATCACGTGTGGGGACACAAGTCCACAGCACAGACATCACGTGTGGGGACACAGCGCAGACATCACGTGTGGGGACACAAGTCCACAGCACAGACATCACGTGTGGGGACACAGCGCAGACATCACGTGTGGGGACACAGCGCAGACATCACGTGTGGGGACACAGCGCAGACATCAGTCTTGTCACATAATCACAGAATCCTTGAGCATCTAACCTTGACATGGAGAGATTTGGAGGCAAACTCCTACTTTGTGTATCCATGGAGACCTTAAGGGATTATAGATCATCCCATTGTGACACACTAAGCAATAAGAAAAATGTATGCAAGTGTTTTATAAACACTGTTTTTGTGTGTTTTTTAGGTGATTTGGTACATGCCTTTAAAGAAGCCAGCACTGAAGACAAAGTCAACACTGGTTCAGATAGCAGCATGTTAAAGCCTATTCACAACATGTTAGCACTAAGGTAAACACAGGAGGTGTTAGGGTATGGGGGGGGGTGTGTTTATATGGGGGGTGGCAAATGCGCTTAGGCAGGGATTAAAGTGAGCAGATACCATCTCTCCCAGGGTGAGGGGTTAGGATGGAGGAGAAGATCTCTCCTCAGTGCACCTGTGCTGGCCAGCTCGAAAGTCCCTTTTCCACATGTATCCAGACAGTAAATGAGACAAGGTATGGTGTGACGTGAGATACAGCGTGACATGCCATGTTGACCATTAGTACAACGTCCCTCGAGTCTGAACACCTAGCCTTAGGAAAAACAGTCCCTGAAGTGCCAATTTACACAAACAAAACAGCCTGGTTGCCAGGCTACCAAGCGGCACTACATGTTTAACTGTACAAAGGTATCTCAGGTGCTGTAAAACCTGACCCAGTCTGTGGAGTGTCTAAGTAAACACACACCACGTCCAACTCAGCTCGCCTGTTTTTCGGTCATCGCCACCTGTACGTGGCACAAGCAGCTCGGATCTCTGCCCGAGTGCCACTCAGGCAGGTACACAACCGACGGACGAAAGCATTTTGAGCATTGCCAGGGGCTTGTCTCACACGGTTTTGTCTGCTCACACCACACGCTGGAGAGCCTCCTGCATGGCTGGTTTTTCATGGTGAAGTTCAGTTGAGGCCTGCAGAAAGTGAGCTGCTTACCTGCCCACCATGACATCATCCCTCTTGAGCCAGGGGAAGGGTGAGAACAGAGTGTGTAGAATCAATGGTGAGGAACGGAACATGAGGATGGCCCCCTGACAGCCTCGGGGGGAGGGGGGGCGCTTCGGAGGCACAGAGCCCACAACTTGGTGGTATGCCCAAGTTTCGAATCCTACACCAAATGACTCACAGGATGTTGGACAGTGTGTGCCTATTGAAGCAGCCTTGGGCCAATGTACTGACACCAGTCAGACACAACAACTGTGCTGCTCCTGGGTGGACATGCTGTAAGGTGTCGGCCACAGAGTGACTCTGAGGCCCGCTGCAGGCTGCAGCTGTCTGCACTGGTCTGGGCTGCTCAGCACCCTCATGTATACGGCCTTCTAGGCTTCAAGTGTAAGGTGGCCACTATGCAGTGATGTGTGTGTGTGTGTGTGTGTGTGTGTGTGTGTGTGTGTGTGTGTGAGAGACTTCAGTATCCCAGCCTGATGTCCTACCTCTTGAGTAAAAAGTTCAGAATGACATTTTCAGCACACCATGCCAACCTGCTTCTGATACATGGCGATGAGGTCACTAAAACATCAGGCTTCTGATACATGGCGATGAGGTCACTAAAACATCAGGTTTGCGTTCAGCTTGTTAACAATCAGCATCCTGCAACTACAGTATCTCTGAGAACTATGCAAGGCTTAACAAAAACGTGTAAACCCAAAAGCCGAGATGTTTCAACAAGGAGAAATGGTAACATGGCAAAGGGCGGTCCTCCTGCAACCCAACAGACTGATACCTGTCTAGTGTTTGCACTCAGGTCCTGCTTTCAGCACTGTTCAGGTTCTGGACATCACACCAGCATCTCGAATGTTCTGACACGTGGGGCGCCCTGACGCTGATAGCATTGTCCCAGGAACCGTGACTGAGCCCCCTTCAGGGCCTGGGAGCCTAACTGGATCAGCACTGCGAACACAGCGGCTATGCTGAGGTCAGCCCAGACACCCACTGGGCTGGAACAGGAAGTGGGGAGAGGGGGTGTAAGCGGCAGCTTCCTGCTGCAGTCTGATTGCTTAGAGATGCCTGAACTGTCCTTTGACAAGTGAAGAACACACCATTTCTGTGAAGCCAAACTATTGTAATGACGGAGCTGCTGGAGATGACTGGTGAGAATCAGTGCAGGGCACAAAAGCCAGCGTGATTTTAGGGAGACACCAGCTCACAGAACGTCACCCCTTCTTCTCCGACATGCAGAACAATGGCTTCTGATGGCAGCTGTGGTTTGGTTTACACATTGAGTAGGTCTTTACTACAATGCTTCGGTTTCACAGAGCTGAGGATGAATTTTCTGTCAGATATTACACCTGGCCAGTTTCAGTGTTTCCGAGCACCCACCCCCCAAAGCTGACATGGAGCTGGTCCCACAGTCAGCTGGTCAGCATCTTCCTCCCAGAGTCTGAGGTACAAGTCACCTCAACAACACCGTGCATGTCAATTTGGTATTAATTTGGTGTCATGGGGGTGAAAAAAGATAGCCCCCCTCATAGATGACCAGTAAGACCAGTAAGGCCACAATGCGAGACATAAAACTTCCAGCTTCACATAGCCGGTACTGTCTGACATGATCCGAAACGACACAGGCATCATGCTTCTGCCACAGGTGGGACCGGAAAACAGGGAAGCTGCTCTCCCCACAACAACAGAACAAAGAGTAAAAGATCCACCCACTGATCCATTCATTTATACTGCCACTGCTTTTGTGGGTAAGAGTATCCCTTACACTTCTCTCTTTTAATGTCCTCACTGTGAGGGATCAGGGCTGATATACGTTGTCATGTGGTGACCATCTGTTAGACACAAAACATTTAAAGTAAAAAAAAAAAAAAAAAAAAAAAAAAGTCTGATTTATTAGATAATAGTATGTTAGCAGTCTTTAGTTAGGAAAATATGCTTACAAATAAGCTTGGCTTTGCTCTATAAATAGACTGTTCATTTCGAAAGAGGATCCAAATCCTCCTCCTTTTCCAAGAGCAAATCTCACTTGGCAGGTGAATCAGCCACTTACTTAATTGCTCAACAGACTTGGCCAGATTCCACTGGTGAAGCTCATTTGATTTCATGAGGTAGCATTCTGGATGCTTCAATCAGAAACAGCCCCATGTATTTGCCCAGAAACCATTTTTCTATAACTGATCGGCAAAAAGGACAGGTTGGAATACACCACTCATCATACAGGTGTCCTTTTCCACATCAGGAGAGCACAGTCTGCACCTGCTCAGGAGGAGAGGACACACGCAGGTGAACAAGAAGCACCGGCGACAGACGAGGAAGAGCACCGGCGACAGGCGAGGAAGAGCACCGGCAAGAGACTGTGAGACAGTCCTGCAGGGCAGAGTGTTGGACTGAGTGTTGGACCCAGATGGGCAGGAGCTGTGAAACAGCACAGCTCTCCAATCTCGCTACATTTCATACATCTATTGGCTGCCCTATTTTTACACTGTCCTAAAATTAAACAGGAAGAGGAAAGTAAGCGACTTTATGCTGTGAGATACGAAAGAGGAAACATCAGTACACGGGGGCAGATTTGAACATGCACAAAAAATAGTTCACTTTCAAAACTTTTTTTCCTCTCAGAAGAGACATCTGAGACACCAAAGCAGCAGGACTGTACATATTATAGAAAAATAAAAACTTACAAACAGGAAAAAACTTATTCACATACTCAGACATGCACTCATAAAACTAAATATTAGACCAAAATGTTAAGTGTCTTTATGCCAGTTGGTAACTGTGTTAAGGTTCACCCTTGAGACACCCACCGCCCCTATAAATACATTCACTTGTCTGCAGTCAGTGTTTACTCTGAAGACTGCTCCTTCTCATGCACACTTGACCATGATTTTCCAATTATCTCCTGTTGATAGTCACGTCTGCATGCTGTATCTCCTGGGTGTGTTTGTGTGTGTGTGTCAGTGGCTAGGGAAAATTGCTTCATTTATCTTTTACATCTGTCAAAGTATTATGGTCAGTGACCAAGAACGAAAGTTTATTACATAACCACAAAAAGTGTGTTACCCATTATTACAACTATGAAGTCTTACATGCAAAACGTAAAAACCCTAGCAGAAACAGACACTGAGGTTGTGTTGTCAGGCATGCAGGGAGTTTCCAGAGCAACTAAGAAACATCACTTGTTTAAAAAACCTCGTTACCTGCAAAATCCCAGCTGCCTTACAACTCAAGCAGTAACTGGCTGAATCTGAACCTATCAGAATAAGGCATATTCAGGAAGTCATTCTGTAGCACCTCATTACTGAGCATGTGTTTATTTCCAAAACCAGCTGGGGAAAGGAGAGGATCCGAGGGAAAACTGGAACTGAAAACATTCCTGGCTCCGAGGGTACTGAACAAAACCCTACAACAAACAGTGTTTCATTTTCGAATGATCGTAGTGAAAGATTCATCATACGGACAGCATTTATGACTGACTCCTCTTTTATCTTTTTTTTTTGCAAAAACAAGTGTGGCATTATGTTTTCATGATTCATACAAGTAAAGTATTTATTCCTATTTATATAATGACCAAATTCTCTGGTTTCATCACATACAGCTAAGTTCAGAAAGATCAAATGATCGCTTCATCCAACCCTCAGAGCAGAAGTGAGAACTAAACAAGACAGGAGGAATAATGACAAGAGGGGATTTTCACTTATTTCATCAACAAGGTACATTTTACGAAAACTCAAAGTCTATCCTCTCTTAAACAAGGGTTTATATCATGAGAGCAATATGGAAAACACAAGGTGGTCACTGTGTTCAGCCATCGTCTTCAGCAAATGCATGTTCAGTCAGCTCGCTGATCATGAACACAGCACAGAAACTAAATATAATGCAGGAACATTAATCAACAATACTGGTTTTATCTCAGCAGGAAGCTTTGTCTGTTTTGCCAACGCAGCTGTTTAATGGGAAGAAACTAATAGCATGCAGCCTGTACAGAACACGGGGAATGTCCAACTGGCCTCTGCTCACGGTGCTGGAGACAAGATGACCAGCTTCACTCTCTCTCTCTCACACACACACACACACACGCACACACACACACACACACACACACACACACACACACACACACACACCACAACCGAGGAGACTGAGGAAGTGCCAGACAACAGCACATGCCACAGTGTGCTCTTCAGCCCAACAGCAAGAGTAATTAATACAAAGGAGTTCTACCATTGGAAAAAAAGGGTCATAAGTAAAATTATTGTGTAAGTTAGTTAAAATGTCTGAGAACTGATGCAAGTAACAAGATCACAGGTAGCACAAGGTTATGTGCACCTGTTACTGTCATCTCTGTTCCCTTGTGAAATAATACAGCAGATAAAAGATGATAAAGAAAGCCCTGCAGATGTTTGCTACACATAAACCAACACAGTCGATCAGCTCTGTACCCCACTGCAAACAGTCAAACTGCACTGTGAACTCGTGTGTCCAGCAAGTCCACTCTGACAGCCATGCCACTTGTAGGAATAACAACACGTAGTAAATCCTTTCAGCATGAGGCCAAAACACCCTACTCTGGAGTTCACGCTTTAACACAAAATCCCCACATGCTGTTTTGTTTGAAGATTTTCTTTATGCCCTTCATCTGAGCATGTGTTGCTCACCTGGCACTGGCAGTACTTATTTACTTCATAAAACACGACCACCAAAACAAACTTTGCTGTGCTGCACGTGTTCCATCAGTCTGGCTTCGCTGCAACATCAGAGACTTCAGGACACACACGGAAAAGCTAGAAGCAGAGGAATATCCACGCAGCACCCCAACTCACTGTGCAGCCAGTAACAGGACTGGGAGAACCTGTAGTAACTCTTCACTTCGTCCAGACAGATTCGGACAGACCCCGCACTGTCCTCCACAGGCTGCAGGTGCACCTCCAGAGTCTTCACCTGAGCCTCCATCTCCACAGGTGCTGGGGCTGAGGACGCGCCCTTTTCATCTGATCGCCCTGTATCTCTCCCTCCCCCTCTCTGCCTGTGTCTTTCTCTGTCTCTCCCTACCTCCACAGCCCGTCACGCTCTGACTTTTAGCACTTCCTGCTCTTTACCCCCAGGTGACTTCCTCACACACAAAGGTACAAACAGGTGGAGCCTGAGTCTGGAGAACACAGCCTGACCCCTCCCCTCCCCTCCCCTTACCTGAGCACATTTTCCTGACGAATTTTCCTGCACCAGATGCATATGTGGTTTTTACAGCTCAGCAGATTCATTCATATACTGAGCAGTAAAATCAGCCAGACTGCAGGGCTGAAACCATCTTCTAACACTGTGCAGCTTCCAAACCAGCTTCAGCTGTGCTGGTATGAAGATGCTGTCCACACATTTTCGCGTGGTTATTGTTACTCTTATGTTCCACTGCAGATTCATCACACGACTGTATTTTACAAAGTGCAGGAGAAAAGAAAATAAATTGTGTATCATTTAACAGTGTGCAAAGTACCTCTGTGTTCTACAAGAGATTTTACATAAAGAAACACACAAAAGTCTAAAGTCCAAACACAACTTTTAGGTACATTTGCACAAGTAGTTTCAGCCCTCAGAGATAAACCAAACATGTCAAACCCCAATGAGCTAACGACTTTCCCAGTGCACTGAGGCAACAGGCTTCAGCTCTTTAATCCCAAACTCCAAAACAGCCTGTGAAAATGCCACAGAAACATCTCCATACATGAAGAAAAAGCCAGAAACACACACACACACACACACACACGGGATGTACCACAAGCTGCTCTCCTGAGTGTGACATACAGACTCACAGCACTCCAGCGTCCGCAGGGGCAGCTGAACACCACTGGGCCTCCTGCTCCTCCTTCTTCTCACTGTCCTGGACATCCAGACAGGAGCACAGAATCTGCAGCTTCCCCACAGAATCTGCAGCTCTGCGGAGCTTGTGCACTGCTTCAACAAGCAGAACCTCACCCCCCAGTCCCACAGACACGCCTCCCACCAGGCGGGGGAGCACACAGGGGGCCAGAGGAAGAGGCATGGCTGGAAATGCAACACCCCCCCTCCCCCCAAGGAAGTGAGTCAGGATGGGGAGGGAGTCATGCAGGCCCAAATATGTACATGCATAAAACATGCATACACATCATGAGCCCACAGACACAAAAGACCCAAGACAAACAGAGCTCTGACAGAAGGCCCTGGTGGACATGATGCATCCCCCAGAGCAAGGCGGTCCCTGCAGGGACGGTGGACCTGCTCACTTACACCCACTACAAACAGGCCTGACAGTACTGTAGCTGCCTCAGTGGATGTCATGGTGTTAGTCCTGAGCTGTGATTATGCCCCCCCCATCTCCAACTTGAGACAGTGTCAGTCCCTGTGCCCACACCACAATTACACCCAGTGTCCCCACATAAATATCCAATGCCTCTGGCTTCCAAAAGACCACATTAGTTCTGGGCTAAACTCCACCCTTTGCACCATCTACTTTGACCAATCAGCTGCCACACAGTCCCGCCATGGCGACGGGGTTCAGTGGGAAAGTTCTCATGCAGCAGCCTCTGAATGGCAGCAAGACCATCCTAGCATACAGATGAACTCCATGAGGATGTCAAAAAAACAACAAGCAACAACGAGGATGGCCGGCTTAAGGGAGCCTAGTCACAGCCAGTCCATACAAAAACAAGAGTGAAACAAACAACATCAGGCCGCTGCACTGCTACAGCAAGGACACA
This sequence comes from Chitala chitala, assembly GCA_025773905.1. NCBI lineage: Eukaryota > Metazoa > Chordata > Actinopteri > Osteoglossiformes > Notopteridae > Chitala > Chitala chitala. The sequence goes on along the minus strand of JABJVR010007248.1, from coordinate 1,134 downwards.
GCAAGAGAGGCACCAGAGGCACCAGAGGCACGAGAGGCACCAGAGGCACGAGAGGCACCAGAGGCACGAGAGGCACGAGAGGCACCTGGCACGTCATCGTCAGGGTTTGGAGTGCTGCCAAACTCACCTCACACACAGAGCCAATGGAGAGAAGGAAGCTGTGCTGAAAGGTGAGGATCTGGACTCCCGCAGGGACAGACAGACCTTTATACCCCGTAAAGGAGAAGTGTGCATGCAATGAGGAAGAGGAGGAAAGCAGGCTGAGTCACTGTCCAGCAGGCGTGGGAAGTCATAGGACTATCAGCTGACAGCTGCAGGACTGGGTGAAGTAGGGTCACTACATGCTGCACGCTGCACACTGCACGCTACACGCTGCATGCTACATTCTGTATGTTGCATACTGCATGCTACGCACTACACGCCACACGCTGCATGCTACATTCTGTATGTTGCATACTGCATGCTACGCACTACACGCCACACACTGCATGCTACATTCTGCACACTACATACGGCACACTTTACACTCTTTGCTATAGCAGCTTGGTGGCTCAATGGGTCAAACATCTGGCTGGGACGGAAGTCTCCCAGTTCAAAGCCCAGCCCAGGAGCCAGGTGTGTCCTTGAGCAAGACACTCAAAATTGCTGCCTACTTCTTCCCCCCAGGGGGATGGGTTAAATGCAAAGAACAAATTCCTTGTATGTGACAAAAAATATCCTTGGCCCTAAAAGCTGATTCCCTTTACACAGTGGGCAATACACAGCCCCAGTCAGGAAGAAGCAGGTCAGGGGTCTGAAACTGACTGCAGTCCACTCTCAAATAACACACACATACACTATATTGCCAAAAGTATCGGGACATCCTTCCAAATCATTGGATTCAGGTGTTCCAATCACCTCCATTGCCACAGCTGTATAAAATCAGGCACCTAGACATGTAGACTGCTTCTACAAACATTTGTGAAAGAATGGGTACCTCTCAGGAGCTCAGTGAATTCAAGTGTGGTACTGTGATAGGTTGCCACCTCTGCAATAAGTCCATCTGTGAAATTTCCTCGCTACTAAATATTCCACGGTCGACTGTTAGTGGTATTATAACAAAGTGGAAGCAACTGGGAACAACAGCAACTCAGC
>JABJVR010007247.1:0-37040 GCA_025773905.1 Chitala chitala | reverse complement strand
CAGCACTCACCCAGCTCTGACAGTATGTATTAGTGGGAGGTGTCAGGCACAGCACTCACCCAGCTCTGACAGTATGTGGTAGTGGGAGGTGTCAGGCACAGCACTCACCCAGCTCTGACAGTATGTGGTAGTGGGAGGTGTCAGGCACAGCACTCACCCAGCTCTGACAGTATCTGGTAGTGGGAGGCATCGGTAGAGAACGAGGTGACATCATCACTGTCCGCCGTCAGCGCACAAGTTGATCCGTCTCTGCTCTGTGGAGTCCCACAAAAGACAAGCCAAGAGTTCAGACGTAGCAAAGGCACCTTGTCCAGGAGTCCAGCCTGTTATTTCCAAAGGTGACCCATACATCGGCAACGTTTGCCAACATTCTGACAGGGTGCAATGCATCATGGGACTGTGTGGTTAGCAGAACAGGGACGGACAATCTAGAACAACGGGAGAAGATGACAGCTGACGATATTTCCAACTGAGGAGATACTGATTAGGTTGAGCGTTTGGTGCCAGTACATACCACAATACCTAGAATTGGTGGCAGAGAGTACCAGGTTGGGCGGGGGAGGGTTGATAGCATTGTGCCAATAGCTGACGAGAGTTCTACATTTTTGCCTGTACCAGTGAAAAAGATAGAAGCAGCAGCAGCAGCAGCTGCTAACAGCTTACAGAGGAAGTCACTGAAAAGACAAAACAGTACTAACCAAATACGGCTGACTGACATCCTCATAGTGGTCCTCCAGGCTAAAAGGCTGGACCTGGGTGTGGGATATACAGGAGCAGTCCTAGGAGGAAGGAGGGATGGCTGAAATGCCATTGGCAAGACAGACAGCAAAGGCACAGGGATCCAAATGTGTGAACAGGGGGAGGAATTAAGTCAACAGCCAAGGGTAGTGCTGGGGAATGAAATACAGTGTCACGGAGTAGAAACTGTTGTGAAATACCGCTGACGCACAAAGCACGGTGGGGGCGGGGAGGGTCCTTGAACTGCGCTCAGTACACAAGGCAGTCCCCACATTAATGAAGGCATTTGGCAATACGTTCTCCACCTACTGTCAGTGAATCAGCGTCTCATACTACGAATAACACGTACTTGTAATACCATAGGTGGAAAATACAGATCACTGATTCAATTCTTTTTAAACAAGACTACAGTCAGTTAATTGAGTCGATCTGGTTTAATTGGCGAGGAAAATATAATAGAAAAACCTGTCATTAAAAACATCCCAACGACAATAGAAATTTATGTATATTCTCACCAAGAAAGACATGGAATCCTCGTTGTGGTTCGAATGTCTTTGCGTGATGACATTTATTCTTCAGCTCGTCGCGCTGAGAAACATCAAGCGTCAAAGTCAACCCTAAATAATTAAGAATGAACAGCGGCGCGAGCGCTTATTTCGTATGCATCACCAGTTCACGCCGCTTACATTCACCACTGATTACATTTTCCTAATTGCGACGGCAGCTAGATTGGCACGACTGAGATCTTACCTGGTCGTGTTCAAAACGGTTCCAGATTTCGTAGCATGATCTGCGACTTCACCAGTTTTCAGAAAGCTCTGTGCTCTTTATCTCCTTTTAGGCAACGACAAATAATATTTTAAAAACAAGGTAAAAGGACCACTATTGTATACAAACTATTCATCCGTTAATTTAACGTCGTCACTGAGGCTGTGGGGACAGAACCTGCGCTTATTTGACTCCCAGGCAAATGCTTCTTTTAAATATTTAAAACGAACAAAGCATCAGCAGTTCAAGCATGCTTCATAATCTCTCTTTGCCAAATGCATTTAACATACACGTGATTCCACAATACTCTTCTTGTGATAATCGTTAAATCCTCTTTGACACGGCCAATAGTGATGAAAACAATCCCCATTTCCAGCAAGACCTCCGTATTGCGTGTTCGCGTTAGGATCCTGTGTGTGAATGAAGCCTCTCTCTTCGTGGATGAGAGGACAGGGACCACGAAGAGTCCCACGTCCTCAGCGCTACACCGCAGAACCGATTGGACATCCGACTGGATGCCGCTACTGTACATTCAGCACAGCGTGGGGGAAAACCCCGGTGTGTTTGTGTGTGTGTGTGTGTGTGTGTGAGAGAGAGAGAGAGAGAGTGAGTGTGTGTGTACCCACATAATGTTCTCACACATTACGTGATCGCGTGGACTCTTGTCTGCTAAAACTGGTTTGCACCACAAGTATGAATTAAATTGCTGTAATAATTAATTAAACGTTGTAATGAAAGCGCTACAGTGTTAATACGTGAGTCACTTTGTAGTCCCCCCTCCCAGTATAGCACATAAAGGATTGAGTGCCAGGGTGAAAACATTTAATGATTTACTCATTACCTTCAACAAATATTTGTTAAAACACCAAACATCCTGTAAGTTTAACCTACTTATTAAATGCATACTTTTTCAGAGTATTACCTGTAACAAATTCCGTATTTTGTAAACATTTTAGTAAAACAGATAAAAATGTCAAGACAACAAAGTGGTTTGAACTTTAACTGGTGTACTTACGGAAATACCAGTGCTCATCTTCGTGATTATAGTTAATTTACAAAATCACTTTCGACTCAGACGTGTACAACAAAGCGTGTTAAATTGCCTTTTACATAACGCACAACATAAAACACAAAACACACCGTATCCCAAAGTTAGGACTAAAACCACTCGCGTTCCGCAAGATTTTCCCAAATGATTTAACAATGACGAAAAACACGAAGGGACTCCGAGCAAAGAGACAAAGTCGCCCGGTACTGACGCCATCGAAGCGCTCCTTCTGCCCTTAATTCGCGGTGTTACATTGTTGCATCCAATTATTTTACCGTTACTAAGTTACAGACAGCGTCAGGCGAACACAACACACGCAGAAATATGAAATGCTTTATTGTACTGCTGGAAATGATCTTATGTTAAAGAGTGTAATAGTTTCCCAGTTTGAGGGCATATTCCCACGGTGTGTCCGGCGCTGATGACGCGCCGTGCGCCTGCAATCTTCCCCAAAGCGCGCTCCAGTCTCCTCCCTGCAACCCGACCTGCCTTTTGTCTCCGATCTCCAGTGACAGACCACGTGTGCCGCACGTCTGGAGCACCAGTTCCTCACAGGTACGTTTTCAATCACTGGCCACCCGAGTGCATTTAGCGGGGTCCCTTTGGCGAATAAAACAGCTTGAGATGAACGTAAAGCCTTGTGTTTAGACCGCCGCAGGGAAAAGTCCCCTCTAATGTCACTGTCGCCGTGTAGGCTGTTTATGTTTTCAGATGCGGGCTGTTACATTTGTTTCCGTTTCTTTTTGTCGTGTTTATTTTGCTATACAGTGCGTCTTTAGAATGACTGTTTAGTCAGGCTGCTCAGTAGTAATTATGATGGTGGTGTGTTAAATGTGTTTAAAACAAACGAACTAACGCAGTGTGATACACGGTGCAGGTTTATAGCTCTAACACAAATACACTCATCATAACACTCCAACTCAGGGCAAATGTTTGCTTGACGGAAACTGCAAGCGTAAAAATAGTCGCCTAATTTCAAGTGTTTTGCTTTAAAATTATGTATTGAGTTGTTAACGAGATCGTTGAGATCATCAGTGAAATTTCAGTTTCACACACGTGTTATTGAACGCGAGTGAGACAAGCGGTGTGTTTTCAGCTACAGCGCAGTATTACAGCTGTGTTGCTGTACTGTATTATACTGTTAGTGTATTAGTGTACCGTAGCCAGCTGCTTTATTTGAGACTTGGAATTATAACGTTTAAAGCCATGACATGTACAATAGCTTTCGTACAACATGTTTCTAATTACATTTCGTAATGTATTAACTGTTTTCATTATGTGAAACAGTACAAATATGTCTCCCCCAAACAAACTGAGCAAAACATTTTCAATATTACAATAAACAGAAATCAACATAACATTCTTTACCAGTGAGATCTGAAACAATACGTATTTCAGCATTCATTATTTTATACCAATTGTTCTTTATTATATAAGAACTGGTGCAAAGTTTTGAAGTTTTCCATATTTTGGGAATTTTCCAGGAAACCAGTGGAATCTCTATGTTATTTATTTTAGTTGCAAATTCTCCCCCAGTAGATGTGTTGGCTTGGTTTTCTTTAATACAAGTAGACCTGTTAGTGACTAATGCAGACTAGTTGAGGTGGTCAACAGTTTTCAACGTACTTGACTTTCCGTTTTACCATGGAAGATAATATTTTATACCAACGAAATTAATGTAATTTGTTAAAATCTGTAATGGTCAACAATTAATTTTATATGCTTCATATACAAAACTAGCTGATGATTTTTTTACCACTGGTAATTTTTTGTTTTAATTTTTAATAATGTGCATCTCTGTGGGCTGCATATGATGTACTTGTACATGTGTACATTTCCCTGGGCCCACCTTTAGTAACTTCAGGTGACATGAGATTACAAATCACAGAATGGTAGGGAAAGTAATAACAGCTGGCCCAGTCATGCTGTGGGCTAAAGGAGGCTCGACTCCAGTCAGCTTCGACAGTCAGAACACGGACCTTCAGTGTGAAGAGAGACATTCACCCCGACCATATCAGGCGGGTCAGAGGCATGTTGAATATTCCACGTGACTGACTCCGGCTGCCCACTCTCTCTCTGCGCCAGTGAGCGTGCGTGCCACACGAAGACATCTCGTCGATGGGGAGTTTGCGGCTGGTGCTGCTTCCTCAGTGACCTGCCCGCTCCAGTGCGGTTGGCCAAATGGACGAGGGCTTCCAGGAGCAGTGAGGGTAGACGGTGAGAGGGGCCGCCTGACTGGGGTAGCTCGTGTTCAAACTGCAGCTGGCTCAGTTCTCTCTGACGCCCAGCTATTCCTGACATGGCTGGGTGGCTTTGAAAGAGCTTCCCAACCACAGTAATAATGGCACAACGGTGTAAGGGTAAGCTGAGGTGGCACATTTCCAAGACGTGTTCTGATTAAATTTTCTTTTTTTGCTTGTCTGGTCTGTATATAAATTTGAGATGGGTTTTATAAGATAATCTTGGTTCTGAGTAGAATTAAATCATATAATGTCTGGTATGGGGCTGGGTACGGTTTGCACTTATTTATTTTAATAACTGTTTAGTGGAGCCACGCTAATGCTGAACGCAATGACCAGCATGTAGGTCAGCAGACGGATTTATGTAAGAAGGCGCTGTGTAGTCCAAGGACATGTCACATTGTTTCTTAAACTGCGTTCTCGAGCTGGAACATCACGTGATCCCAGAGGTTTGACTCGTATATCTATTACTTGGATAATGGTGGATAGGTGGATGGTCTAGTTCAGGTGTTTGATGACTCCAGTGTGTAGAGAAACTGCACCATAAGGGTGTTTGCCGTTTTCTGCCCTCACAAAAAACTTTTACATCCCAAGTGCATATTTGGAACAATAGAAGTGGCAACTATGAATAAAAATGCTTCACTTAAATGTTGGTGCATTATCAAAAGTACATACAAATAAAAATATAAACAGTAAGTACTGGATATATTATACAGTTAAAGTACTACTAAAAAATATTTTAACTACTTTTATTTCTGTTTCATATGAGCAATGTCATCTGGTTGGAAACAAAGTACAGAGTTGAGTGTTCTGCTTGGAAGATGTTAGTAATGATATTCTTGTAGATGAGCGTGCTCCACACACAGCAGTGTGGATCGACCATTCCACACCCCCATGCCAGAAACCACGTTGCGGCCGGTGCTGAGACGGTGCCTGATTCATTCCTACCAGCTGACTCATGGCACTAGTACTCTGATTGGCTTTCTAGTCCAGCTACCCCCACCCTGTCAGTGCTGGGCCAGAATGGGCCGCCGCTCAAACCACATGACCTTCACAGCCCGAACCTGTGTCCTGTGCTGTTTGTTTGAATAGCATTGCGTTGCCTTCTGGCTTTGCAGCTGCATCGTGTGCTTTTAACAGAGAAGTATGGAGGATGTGGCTTTAGCTGCTGAGGGGCCCTTCCCTCTTGATTGTGGCAATACTGAGAGTATGGGTACAAAGCAGGCTGGCACCCGCACACACACACACGCGCACACACACACACACACGCTCACTCTTCAGGATGCGAGTCTTTAACGTAATGGCTCATAAACTCTGTCCTGCAAGCGCATGGTGAAGACCCCCTCAAGGCCATGATGTGGCTGTAAATCCACTGGTGGGAGAAGTGGGGCTTCACAATACACAGGCGGGAGTACAATGTGATGTCAATCACCAGTTGATTTTATTGGGTTAAAACAGGCAGTCAGGGGCTGCAAGGTTTCACTCCATCCTTTTTATTCCTACCTACAATGATGCTGCAGTTGTTTTTTAGAATTGTTTGACCTTTCAACGACTTTCTTTCAGCCAGGCTTACTGGCATAAACATTTTTGTCAGGAAAAACCCAGCAGGGAGGAAGGGAAATTTTGGAAGGAGCGACAGTTTGAGGGAGGTAGTGTGTCTGAGAGTTGGGGAGAAGAGGGACGGGATTGGCCAAGAGCTGACAAGTAATGTTTTGTGAAGGCCACTGCGAAGGCTAATGGCCGAAGCCTGAGGCCTGCTGTCTCACACACCAGGGCAGCACAAGGCCTGCATTACACAATTACATCCAGTCACCGATTGTGCTGATCTCCCCGCACTGGGGTCCAGGCCCCAAAACCAGCTCTCCCTGCTGCTGTTTCCTCGCCCTGCACACCAGCTGTTTCAGACTGGATTATTTTCAAACCCAAAGCAGATTTTGGGGAGCTACTAATGTGGTTCCTTTCCGTCCCGCATCACATCTTTAATCTCCTTACCATGATTACGGTTTCCTGACCCGATGACCGTGCTGCTGGCTCTGTAGACCCGATGACCGTGCTGCTGGCTCTGTAGACCCGATGACCGTGCTGCTGGCTCTGTGGTTTTGCTGCAGGTTGAGCTTCTTCTGGGGCACTTCAGGTGAAACCTGCTGTCCCGGTTCATCTTTCCATGTCCCCTCCCCACCCCCAGAGTCCTGCTGAGCAGCGTCTCCTCACCGAACAGCGTCTCCTTGCCAAAGAGGATGTGATGACGCTGCATTTCCGTCCAGTTTGGCCATCGCTGAGCGAGGCTGGGCTGTCCCCGGTCTCCTCATCTCGGCTGAGAGATGTTTGAGGGGAAACCCAAGAGTGGTGTAAAGGTGGATCCGTGCGCAGATGCAGGTGCGTGTCCCATGGGGGTGAAGGGGTGGGCCGTGGTACCCTCACATCGTCCCTTCAGCTTCTGAAAATATCAAAACAATTCTCAATAAAGCACTGTATAAAACCTATATATATATATATATATATATATATATATATATATAAAACCTATATAAACTCAGTCTATGATTTTGCATGAATTAGAACACATAAAACATAGACCACCTCCTTAACAGGTTTTCAAACATTTAATGTCACTTAAATTTGTTTCTATGTTGTTGTCAAAGAAACATTATGCAGCGTAACTGCACGTATCCTTATGTCCTGGACACGGTAACTCCCATTACGCCTGAGCTGACAGCGTACTGTCCTGATGTGCGTCTGTACCGTAGTACCATGCTGTTACACATCGTGCAGGTCACTTCCTTTTGAACAGAGTTAATCCCAAAGGAGTGTTACTTATGAAAAACGTGGGAATGTGACTCTCAGACCTTCGCAGCTCTGCCCAGCTGCCCATCCCCCACCCCCATACCCCACCCCCGCACTGTTTGTCCATTATGCAACCCAGGACAGCCGTGCTGGCCTCTGTATTTTTGGCTACTCCACCATGCTAACAAGGTCATCGTGTTTTGTCCATAGATGGCGGCGCCGAAGCCTGTGAGGCCGGGTCACTTGTTCCCGGGCCGTGCCAACATGACGATGAGTCTTTCTACCTGTTTGATGGTCGGGACTTGGCTCTGTCAGCCAGCGGCCCGCGCGAGGACACTGGCGCCATCTCCCCGGTCCTGGCCGAGGAGACGCTGCGGTGCATGGGTGAGTCTGGGTCAGGATCACGGTTTGGGGCGAAAGCACGCAGACACAGTGCACATGTCTCTCTGTCTGTCTGAGGGCTGTTTCAACAATAGGTTCAGTAAGGACAGACCTGGCACAGTGTGCCATAATCCCAGCCAGTGATTTAAACTGTTGCCATGCTGACTGTGACACATCTGGGTAATCCAGATTAGATTTTAGGCAACAAGGAATGCTAGTCAGTGAAGGAGGAGGTCTCAACATGTGTGTGGAGATTGGCTGGTCTCATTTGATTGACAGTGGAGTCTGCCTATCCATGGATCACATGCCATAGTAGTATCACGAGCCCCTCCCTGATCCTTATCACTGTTCTTTGATGATTTGCCTCTGTATATTGAGGCAGAATTTGTATGTGCTGGATGGCTTCCGGGAGGTTCCATTTTGCCTGTTTATAAACCGTATGCATTCAACACCCCTAGTCATTTTTTCATCCTGAAACCCCCCCTGTATGCGCTTAACAACCCAAGTCAAACAGGGCACTTTTTCATCATGAAGGTTTGTTTTAGAGTTATTCATAAACATGTCCACTCTTATTTTGCACCGTATTCACGTATGTTTCAAAAACACTAAAGGATTGTCGTACCAATTCTGTCCTGTAGGGGTGTGTTGGTGTGTTTGTGTCTGAGAAGTTTTTGGGGTCCATGTCAACAGTCTGTGTTGCTTGTGTATACATGTGTCAACACACTAGGTATATAGATATGAAGTAGGTATCAGTAATTCTATGGTGTTTTTTTACATTGGAAGTGATCTCATAACATCTGAGGGCTTGTCTGCATGTACAAAATGTCAGGGGACAATTAACATTACATGCCTGTAAGTGTTTGTCACTTCAGGATCAAAATGGCTGGAATATATGCCTACAGTTACATTTGCTTACAAACAGACTCATTTGCATGCGTGTCCTCCTGCTTTCGAGCCTGGTGCATCATGGGACTTGTGCCAGGTATAGGGGTTGGCCTGTCCCAGGAGCTATCAAACAGTGTAGCACAGGGGTTCGTTTTTCATATTTTTGTTGGGGAGGCTTGATCGAACCTTCAGTGGTAGGATTTGAAAAGGCATTTTCAGTGGGTGGGGCACTTTCCCAAACTCTCCTGAATACATAAATGCCATGGTTATATTAATATCTGTCTGTTCCCTGGATGTCTTTATGACATTACATTTTTATGAACCCTTCAAAAGTCCACAGAATGAATTAATGCTCCTTTAACAAGGCTATTATTAGTGGGAGAACAATCCGTTCTTCATCGTACCCATACGTAGATTAACATCTATGAAAGCTGTAGTGCCTACACTTATAATTTTTATTTCAGCAATGAAGGTGATTATATAGACTGCAGTTACACTAAATTAAAATCAGGTCTTGTACTTCAGACCCTTTAATTCTTGAAACAAACATGAAAAAGATCAGGTCTGACTCTTAGTGGTTGTAATGTTTTCATGTGTTCTCTAGTGTGAAATTGACTGTTGGATTTCTTATGACCATCTGCACATATTCTACTCGTATTCTCCAGAAATGGTGGTTTAGTCCTGAGAAGATCCCTGGTATCTACAGAGAATTGCTCTGATCATCACAACATTGATTTATGCAGTTGAATCTTTTGGGCTTATTAAGGAGTGGTAGTGACTTGCGTCCTGATTGAGTGACCATCTTTAAGTTTCCAGAGGAGGTTACGGGAATTGAAGGTCTGTACTTTCTTTGGTTTTGTTGGTAACCACATGGTAACCAGATGGGGTTAATGTCTAAGAAAAATCCATCTTTATGGTGTCTCTGACATTCTATGACAGCCTTCTGCTCAAATAGGCCAATGTGAATCCTTGACAGGTTTGCACAAACCGAACCTGAAAAAGCGTAAATGTTGCAGGAATGCTGTGGGATGACAGAAGTTTTTCCTGGTCCCTCACTGAATTATTTGAACAGGGGTAGAAGCAGTGCTGGTTCCTTTGTACTGATGTGTGCTGGTGTGTGTGCATACTCCAGTAAATTATACACAATCAGTGTCACCTTGTGAAAAAGGACTGAGCGAAAGGGGGGTGGGGGGGGGTGCCACCCAGCAGGGAGGAGGGGCAAATGTAGGGCATTTATAGTCAAGGTCAGGCAGGCTGATTTTGTGGAGGTGAATGAGGGTGTTGAAGTGGAGAAGCTTTAAGAAGGGTGGAATGTAGGTTGGAATGGAGGCTAATGAGGGGCCTGTTCATCTCCTCTGTGCAGGCGAGCTCCCCATGGTGGGGGCCGCAGCCACTAGGGGGTGACATGTACTGAGTGGTAACGCCTCCCGTAGCGCCCGTTGTTCAACTTAATGTACCTGACTGTTTTTTTTTTGTTCTGCATCTTCATATTTTTGTCCTTTTTTCTCTCTCTCTCCCCTCTTTCTCTGTTCCACCCTCTCCGCCCTTCTCTCTCTCTCTCTCTCTCTCTCTCTCTCTCTCTCCCTCCCTCCCTCCCTCCTGCCCACTGGCTTTCTCGCCAGCCCTTCTTGCTGTAGAATCCTCTTTCTCTCAGCAGCATTCACAGACTTTGTCCCAAGGTAAACCCACCTTTCTTTTCACATTAATTTCTCTTCTCTTTCTCTGCGCCTCTCATTTCCAGTAGCAGCAGCTCTGAATATTTTGCTTGCTGGAGCCTCCCTCCCTCTCAGAATGCTTAGATTATGGAAGCAGCATCTCCAGACTGGGCTCTGAAATACAAAGGGGGCAGGGCTTGGAGCTGCTGTTGGGCAGTAGAATTCTGGGGGGGTGGGGGGGTCTGCTGCACCACTGGCTTTGTGTTGTGCCTGTAGCAGGGGAGATCCATTATCCACTGAGAATAACAGTGACTTTTGCATATTTGTACCTTTTGTGTGTGCGCGTGTGCGCTTCAGGTAGCTAAATGCTGACTGGTTTCTCTTCTCGGCCCACAGTCTTTACTGCTGATAGGACAGGCCTTACGGCCAGAAGCCACAGTGACATCGCTATGGTTACACACCTGCTTGCAGAGGTGGGGACATTGCTCCTCTTCAAACCTGCAGTCCTTTCACATAACGAGCTGTAAATAGTAAGTGGGCGCCGCGGGAAGTGGAGACTGACTTTGCCACGACTCCTTTGGCGGGCAGAGAGACCGGGACCTCGAGCTGGCGGCCCGGATCGGCCAGTCGCTGCTGCATAAGAACCGGCTGCTCCAGGAGCGGAACGAGGCAATAGAGGAACAGCTGTCCAAGGCCCTGGACCAGGTGGGGGAGAATGTTGACGTGCTGCCACCACACGTGGCCATGCGTGCACTCCACGTGCAGCCCTGTTACTCATGGCCGTGTACATGCAGGTGCATCAGCTGCAACACGAGCTGGGTAAGAAGGAGAAACTTCTGCACCTGGTGGCCCGAGCTTCGGAGGAGTGCGATGCTGACTTCGACCGCTCCCCGTCACCTGATCGACAGCGCTCCCTAGGTAATGCACCCACCCTCGAGGAGCTGGAGGAGCTCAAGGGCAAGCTGCAGGAGCTACAGGAGGAAAACTCACAGCTGCGTTCCAAAGTGGGTCACCCCCTGGGCACCTGACCTCCACGCCCCCCCCCCCCCCCCCTACACTTCGCTGACTCGGCCCCTCTTGCTGCTCTGTCTCCAGGCATGCCGTCTGAAGACGGAGACCCTCACATACGAGGAGAAGGAGCAGCAGCTGGTCCGCGACTGTGTGAAAGAGCTCCGTGAGTGTCGGTCTTGGTTTGGGACTGTGACTCTGGAAGAGCTCAGTGAGCCTCGGTCTTGGTTTGGGTGTGCGATTGTGTAAAGGAGGTCCATGCTTCCAGGTGACTGTAACAGCCAGATGGTGGTGCTGACAGAGGAGCTGTCGCAACGCAACAAGGAGCTGCTCCATCACCAGGAGGAGATCGGCCAGCTGCTATCTCAGATCATGGATCTGCAGCAACGAGTGAAGGAGGTGCGGTCTGGGGCGGTGTGCAGGGAGGGAGGGGAATTCCAGGTCCTGTGCCCCGTCTCTCACATACATGGAGTCTCTCTTTCCAGCTCGCCCTGGATAAGGAGAAGCTGAGGACTCACCTCCAAGCTTCCAAAGATGCCCAGCGGCAGCTCACGGCAGAGGTGAGTCCAGCTCCGGCCATCAGAACGTCCTCCTCAGGGGGCACGTTAACACTGGGGGGTGCGATCCTCAGCCTCTCCAGCTGACGTTCCTCACCCGTCTGTTACAGCTACGTGAACTTCAGGAGCGGAACACAGAGTGTGCGGCAATGCTGCAGGAGACGCAGGAGGAGATTAAAGAGCTGCGTAGCAAGAATGCGCCATCTGCAGGGGTGCGTGCACACATGCCCTGCGCCATGTTTCCCATGGTGAGTCCTACACCGTGTCCTCCCAAAATCTCTCCTGAGACAAAGCCATTTATTCGCCTTACCCATAGCCTCAGGTGTGTTTGTGTCACCCTTGATTTCTTTTGATGTTTAGCTAGTCATACTCAGTTTTGTCAAACAGTTTGGTTTTCTTTTAAAAAGACTCCTGTAGTTTTCAGTCGAAAGCCAACCAGAACCTATGCATGTGTGGTTACGTACAGTTAGCATTATGCACGTGTGTACAGAACATCTGTCTTTATGTTGTGGCCTGTAAACCAATCTGAATATTTTTCCCAGGCTACCTCTAGGTGGCAGCAGAGGATGAAAGCTGCAGAGAGGGGTGTTAGAGAGGCTTTTAATGTGTCAGTTCCTGAAGTTTGTGTTTTTCTGTCTCAGGAGTCCTTGGCTGCAGAAATCGAGGGCTCAATGCTAAAAGAAAGAATTGAGGAGGACAGCACTTTCCAGGATCAAAGGTCACCCTTGTCAAAATTCAGGAAAATGTTTAAAGAGAACAATTTACACAAGTAATTTCTGACAGCACCAGGGCTCAGTACTGCTTTATACTACCTTTATTTTTGTCTTTTACCATATTCAGGGCTTCCCAGAAGCGCATCTTCCAGGCAGTACGCTCCATCAACCAGTCCATCTGTGTCCAGCCGGCTCCTCACCCCATTCCGGGCTCCGCCCACAACAGCACGATGGTCATGCAGCCTTTCTCGTCCAGCCTGCCTACCGCAGGAGCCACTGAGCCAACCTTAGGCCGCAGCAAGTATGATGATTATTCACATTAGCGTTACCTTTTTGTGTGATGGAGATGTTTTTCAGTCAAAGGGGTTAAGAAATTGGGCAGGGTGTGAACGCGCTCTACCCGAACTGAGACGCAATCGCTGTGTGACAGGAAGCCAACGAGGCTGGGACGGCCCGGCTCTCCAGGAGGAAGTGACCTCGCCTCCACAGTGAATGACCCCTCCTTGTGGCGGCAGAGCTCTGCATGTGAGCGACGGGAGAGGAAGCCGCGGGTGTCGGTGGCCACAGGGGAGGGCCCTGAGGCCGACGACAAGCTGGAGGGGTGCACTTCTCCTAATGGCAGCACCATTTCTTTGGCCACCAGCTTCTCAGACCTCTCTGACCTGTACAGCTTCAAGACATTTCTTCCCGAGAGGCTGCAGATTGTGAAACCCATCAAAGGTACCATCAAGTCTGCTACAGTGTAACATTACTGTTAAAACTACGTGTTTTATGAATTTCCTTAGCTATTACTAAACTTGTTTTCTTGCGTTTAACACAAGTTATATAGCTGCATGTTAACTGACCGTTTTCAATAAGCTAAGCAATGTGTCCGCTGGCACTCTGGCTTGATATTTGGTCTCTTGCAGCTGTGAAAATTACCTTTGACCTTCTGTATGCGCTTCAAGGTTCCCTCACTTTGCACCACTGGCGGCAGCTGGCACAGCCGCACCTCGCCAACGTCCTGGACCTGCCCCCTGGGGTGCTCACCAAGGGGTTCCGCCCGCTGGTGCAGGATGCTACATACCGGCTCACAGACCCAGAAGAAGACGAGGAGGAAGAACAGCTCACAGAGAGAATCTGGGAGAAGCGAGACAGAAGAGAGGTGGAGGAAGAGGAGGGAGGGATCACATTTATTGTTCCGTGTACGTCTACGCCATCCAATAAAGGCAGGAGGAGGAGTGGTGCAAGCGAGACTTCCCCGCCCTCGTCCCTGCAGTGCCAGCCTCTGCCTCAGGTTCATGGTGCAGAAACGTCACCTGCAGGTGAGCGGCCGCCTCCCCCACAGAGACACATGCAGGGGCGCTCAGGTATGTAGGTGCTCACATGTGAATGTGGATATATCCGTGCAGCTCACAACCCTGGAAAGTGTCTGAGCTCCACCTCCTCCACTTACACCTTCATCACTTGCCAAATCCGGCACCCCTCTGACGTCACCCGAGTGACATCCAGGTAAGTGAGTTAAATATTTTAAAATACCGCTTGGCTCTTTTGAGCTCAAAGAGCCTCAAATCTGCAGTTACAGTGGTAAAATAAAATTTCAGTAGTATTTTGTATAATAAAGATTGATATTCTCTGACCGTTTGCTTTTAATATTAATTTTTTGTTCTCCTCTTAGATAATTTTCCAGTATTGTCTTTGCCACATAATGTTTTCCAAAAAATGTCATATAAAATGTGACTCAAAGATAAAGCAGTTTTCCTGCAATAAATTTGCCTTTATACACTTACAAAAATTATGTAATAGTATAAAGTATGGAGTATGCAGCAGTTCATATGTAGCTAATTTTATATTTATTGACTGTAAGGTGTGTTATGTATTTAAATTAGGCAATTTTCTGTTTGCATCAGTTCTCAATATCGCCCCCTGGAGGCAGAGAGTCACAACATACCCGGCTCCCGTTACTCAGCCCCCAGCACTCCTGTGACTCCGTGCCGGCTTACCTTGACGGACTGTCTTCGAACCCCTGCCCCAGCCGGCCCATGTGGGCTCACCAAGATCCTGCAGGAGAAGGGAATCTCTGCGCAGGCGTCCATGGAGAGTGAGCGTTCTCGGGTGAGCTCAGACACGCCCCCTAGCTCACCCCACCACTCCATATCCGCATCCTCCCTGCCATTTGAGCTGGCCTCCTCAGACAGCTTCCTGGCCTCGCGTCCTGCAGAACTGTTCCTTCAAGATGTTTACGGGCCAAAGCAGAACCGAGCCCGATCCAACCCGTCTTGTCCCGACCATCCCGGGGCTGTTGTGGGCCTGACAGAGCGGCTGCAGCAGCTAGGACTGAGCACGGTGTTGCAGGGAGAGGCCAAAAGAGAAGGCGAAATGACTGTGCTTCACGTGTTGGCTGGCGGCAGCCCCCTGGACAACCTACGGAGGAACCAGAGCCTGCCATCGGGAGTCGGGGGGTGGGGTTTGGGTCTGCCTCTGATCGCCCCCTTACACCAAGTCCTGCCCCGACACCCTACCAGCCTTCCACGCCCTGTACGCCCCCTGGGCAGTCTGGCAGAACAGAAGGCTGCCTGTTCCTCTCCTCCACAGAGAACCCCACCTTGAACATTGGAGGAACAGAACTCCCTCTTACACACACACACACACACACACACACACACACACACAACCTCCTAAATTCCTTTAGGACAGGGTCACACCAATGGGTAGTGGGCACGGTGCTCTGGCTGAAGGACCACTACATGAGTGACGTTACCAGTAAGTCTGCTTATGCAAGATATGGATTGATTCAGGGATAAAAATGCAGCAACATCCTTCTCCTTTACTTGAGCTGAAGCACTCGGGTATTTTAACAGTGTTTCTGACGTGCTTGTCTTAAATCTAGATGTTCAAGTGAAATAAGGAAAGTTACTGAGAACGGTGATGAGGGCAAGTGGAAGGTAGTCAGTTGGTTTAGGGCATTAAAGAGAAAACCAAAGTTGTAGGCAGTTGAATGTTTTACCAGAAGAGAATAGCATGAGGAGGAGGAAGGGGGTAGAATGGTGCTAGTGAGGAAGAGGAGGCTGCACATGAACCATGGAGACTGTTTGTGTAGATGGTTTATGAGTAAATGCACATGGATGCTTTCCTGTCGAAAGAATGACCCAAATCCATGCCAAAACTAGGCACTCTCCAGATGGCGGTATAACCGCTGCAGAATTCTAGTCCTGTTCCAGGGTTATTGTGGCAAACCAGCCCGGTTTGTGGTCTCATTCTGACACGTCCTTAGGGCTGTACCTACTGACAGTTTATGGCAACTCTTACTGAGGCCATAATGTTTTTTACCATCACGTTAGGATACATACAGTCCTGTCCGTCTCCATGACGCTACGCTGCGCACACACAGTGTGCAGTTTCAGGTATGTAATTAACATTTTAACAATGACCATTTTAACGTCATGTGGTGGGTCTAATGCATGGCAGTAGTAATTAGCTGCACTCACTGTTAATTTTGTACTAATTATTATTGGATTATTTATTTGCCCAAAATGTCAAACAATATTCTTCTTTGGTACTCAGTAGTACTGTTGGGAGATTTGACATTGAACGATACTTTATTTAAGTTAAATTATTTATGCTTTTATCTTGTAAACACCAGTCTACCACTGAGTTCAGGGAAATGCTTGTTGTAAAGTGGAGCTGAATCTGAGTGCTTCCTGGACACTTAGCTGAAACACTGCCAGCGGTTCATTTGAAACCTTCCTCAAAATAAAAGGATACGTTCTAACAACATGAATCACGGTTTTAACAAGACCGAGCACTTAAGAGTAACATTCAGGGCTGACCTGTTTACGTTCGTACCACTGGGGTGCACCTGTTTTGTGAATGGACTGATGATGGAACAGTATTATGCTTTTGTAAATTTGTGAAAACTACAACAGTACCCATTATTTATTACAAAATGCCAGCATCATTTGCGTTCACGTGATCTGGTTAGAAAAAAGTTACAGGAATTGTCTGTGTGGGACCAAGAAGGGAATAAAAGGTGCTTAAGGACAAGAATTTACTGGTACTAGAACAGTGTTGCAAAGAAAACACCGATTAAGGAGTTTTAACCAAATTCTAGAAGGTCCTTCCAAATTTTGTTGTGCGCACGACATGGGAATGTATTAATATTATTTTGTTTAAATAAAGCAGTAACCAAAGATTTTGTCATGAATTATATTTCACTAGCAAAAAATGACACAACTGAGGAAACCTGTTAACTGTACCTCCACAGATATTTAGTGAAACATGCATGAGATTATCAGTGTTCTGGCAAACCTACACAAATTACGTGAACCAGGCCACCTCATAGGGAGCAGATCTTGACGGTGTCGGACATGGAGCTGAACTGTCCGAGGGCAAAGTCTAGGCCGATGCCCACTCCGCTGCCCACGCCAAACGCAGGGAAGAGGGGCTGCACAAAGCTGGCGTGGAAGACATGCAGAAGCAGCATGTTGTCAGCCACACTGTAAAAGGCCAACTTGCCCTCTTTCTGGTCCAGGTAGACGCCCACACGGGGGGAGTAGTTCACAGCGATATCCTGCTTCTCGTTGTTGTGCATGGCTGAACAGCAGGTGTCTGACAACTCCAGGCTCCAGGAAAGCATGTTGTACCCCAGGCCTGCCCGGGCGTCCGCACCCTTCCTGGCTAGTGCGGTGTAGGCCACGCCCACAGAGGAGCCACGCCCACGCCACTCCACCTCCCAGTAACAACGCTCACCCACCAGCGGGTCCTTGCACATCACCTGCGTCCAGCTGTCGAAGCGCTGTGGCAAATCCTGGCAGGGCTGTGTTGAGCCTTGAAGTGTGGCTTTCGTATTGGCCTCCGACAGATACAGTCGACGGTGAGCGGTGTCAGGGTCGAGAACGGGGTTGCAGGCATCTTAAAGGGTTAGGAAAAAGGGTGTGAGATATACAGAAAGGGCTGTGATGGTCATAAAGCTCTACGCCAAAGCTTTCAGTGTCAACTTACACTGTAAAAACTCAGACCGCGTCTTTGGCTCAGGACTTTGTAGGTTCTGGATAGGAATTTCCCTCACTGTTGATGGAAGACAGGTCAAAGGTCAGTGGGCGGGTAACATAAGGAAACTCAGAACCTGCAGGAAGGCACTTACATTCTGGAAACACAGGATTCACCAAACCATCCGGAGTATCCAAAAAGAGACTTGGGTTCACTACCAGGAAGAATGTGAACATGGAAAATAATTACATTTTCAAATGATGGAACACGTTGTCTGTTGTGTTACTATATACATGGATGGAATTAGCAGTGCGGCTTTAGCTGTGCTCTTTTAGGCTACAGTGGACCTCTCTTGCTTTCCCATGGTAACGTGATCTGTCTTACAGATGAGTGGTGTTTCAACATAGCATTTGACCCAAGAATCTCCACTGTGAATGTTATCCTGCTTCAATAGGTTTGCCTGCTATTCTCTTGCTATTGAAAGAAGAGAAACACAACCTTGTTCAGTGAAGACTGCTGTTTGTGCAGTGTTTCCTGCTGGTCCCCCTGCAGAGACGGAATCACGATGTGTGTCAGAGCTTCAGTGTGTGCTTGGAGACAGTTCAGTTCTACCTTGCTAATTAAGACACAAGCACAATAATTGCTCTTTTCCCTGCAGCCTTGGAGAAACGGCAACGTGCGCTGTCACGTGTGGGTTGGGGGTAGGTTTCGCTTACGTGTTCCCACTCCTGCCCCGCTAACGGCATCTGTGGACAGGAGAGCCACGACTCCCGCTGCAGGGACAGAGCAACGATGGCACGTTATTACAGCTACAGAAAACACATTGCCAGCAAAGAACGGCATTAACGTGCCCCCAGCCCCACATGGGCACATACCTCCCTGCAGTACAGCAGCTCTTCCGGCCCCAGAGCTCCCTGCTGGAAGGGCAACGGAAGTGTCTGCTCTCCTGAAGAGCTCTGGCTCCCTCTGCTGGCTGGGTGGTGTATCTCTTCCTGCAACAGCAGAAGCAAAGTGGTCACAAGATCTGCACATGCCATAGTCAGGATCGTTGAAAAAGAATTTCTCTAATCTCAGTATATTTACTGACAAAAGAAAAGTTATTATAACCAAAAGGTGTTCCCACATGAAAAATATTACTTCCTCGTTCTTTGATGTTTTTTGTTAAATCTGTCTGTCTCTGGGACACTAATGTGGTTGTTCTTAAAATATCAACCATATACTGTTACAAAACTGCAAATGTAGAATAAATTGCTGCCAAATATAAAATGTGTGTACAGATATACATAAACTTCTGTTAAACCTGCATGTGTTTCTTACCTGCCTCTCTCCTGTTGGTTTCTCTTAAGTTTGGGGAGTTCCTGGTAACTGAGGGACAAATGCATGAACACACATATGCACGTGTGCTTGCGTGCATGAACACACATATGCACGTGTGGTTGCATACATGAACACACGTATGCACGTGTGTTTGCATGCATGAACACATCAAATACTTGAACAAGGTCTCACCTTGGGGGTCATCACGACTCCTGACATTCTGAGTGCGCAGACTGGACACTGGGTGGGAAACAATGGCTCAATATTAACAATAACATTTGTCTAAGTGTGTACAGACAAAAGACATCTTAAAAAAATTTTAAGAAAAAATAACAAGGAAGCTTCCAGAACAGCACATGATGAAGTGGGCTGGGAACCACACAGGAAAAAAGTACTTTTCCATAGCAAATTTCACACAAGGGCCACAGCACCAGAGAACTGGCAGGGTTGTTAAAATGGTGCTGAAATCAGAGTCCTCACAAAATAAATACCTTTGACCTCTCAACACTTAAATTATAATTTTAAAAAAGTAACAGGTTAGAAATATTTTTCTATGTGAATTTTCTCTAAGATTTAATACAAAAACAATTTAGAAATAAATACTGTCCCACATACTTTATGGGAAAACACCAACCGTCCCTGACAGGCTGGACCACAATTAACACTGACGCATTAATGAACTTGAAGGAACATGCAGACATACGTCAGGACATAAGAGGACGCATAATAAACTAAAGTAAAAGAGAATGAGTGTAGAAGAATTAATGTGCCTGGTACCCCTCACTGGAGAGATACAAAAAATACCATGGGTATCTTTTCATTATTCAGTCGTTTTTTTGTGGAGGTTGTGTCTGTGTCTTTAGTTGAGTTGGTCTTTGTGGTGGCAGCGTTATGACTTTTGTTCTGTCTTGGTTGTAAGAGTACCCTTTTATTTCTTATAGCTAATAAACCTTACAACCCTGACACCCGCTGCTCTCTTTATACATTTTTACCCAGGAGCCCCATCTCCTTCAGTCTTTACCATGGAAACCCACCTGGCATGCGTCGCTCTGTACTCCGAACCCCTGAGGAGCTCCCCGTGGACCCTATGTGACAGACAAAGTCAGACCATGAGAACAACACACACAGCAAGAAAAACAGACCATCAGGACAACGATACATCTCAACAAAGACGGACCATCAGGACAACGATACATCTCAACAAAGACGGACCATCGGGACAACAATACATCTCAACAAAGACAGACCATCAGGACAACGGTGCATCTCAACAAAAACAGACCATCAGGACAACAGCACATCTCAACAAAGACAGACCATCGGGACAACAGTACATCTCAATAAAGACAGACCATCGGGACAACAGTACATCTCAACAAAGACAGACGATTGGGACAACAGTACATCTCAACAAAAACAGACCATCAGGACAACAGACACAGCAACAAAGACAAACTTGATACAGCAGGCAGAGTGCATATCTAGCACTTAATTCCCAGTTTTCAAAACATACCCTGGCCACGTTTATCAGCACCCTTGGAACCCAGTCCACTGAATACTGTAGGAGAAATGGAAAAACAGAAAAAAGAATTCACACAGAGAGCTATCTAAAGCATTCTAACATTAAAGGTCACCAGTGCTGTTTCCCCTTTGTCATGCCTTGAGGTGTTCAGCACACATACCCACACTGTACGTGAGAAAGGAACTTACGTTTCAAAAACTCTATCTTGAACCTCTGCCCAGAGCTCTTTGCTACAATGAAAGAGAAAGGCAGTGTAATTTCACACCACATCCAAATACAGTGAAGCCCACCCACACATTGTGTGTTTGCTGGAAACATTTTTTACTTTTAGTTTACTCATGTTTTGGTTTACTTTTGTAGGGTTGATGGTGCAGTATATGGTCCTGGCATGTGCTGTTATTTCATTCATCAGTTTCTGGGTTATCATACCCAGGTTGTTAAGTCCACAGTAATGTTGCAATGCATGTATTACTGCTTCTCAATCTGCAGGCTCATTTAAATCTGGATGCAGGCAACGAAGGAACCCACACCGATCTTACTGTTGTTATCTCCCAGTGTGAACAGCACCGTGTTGTCTACTGTAAAAAAAAAAAAGAACAGCACACACAACTCAAACAGTTGCTTAACTGCACAAGCTCCTAGTGTGTGAAGCTCCAAAAGCATCTCAAACAGAGGCCTGCAGGATGAAGATAGAAAAGTTCTGACCTGTCTTGGTGATCTGACTCAGTTCCTGGTTGCACATGTCCTCCACCTTATCTCGAAGCTCCAGGACAGCTGTGTACACAGGCTCAAAGGAGACATCTGGGTGAGGGATAACTTTGGGAAGTTCCCCCGCCTCGATGGGGACACTGAAGGCTTCACAATGCTGTGAGTAATTACAGAAATATGGGAGGGCAGACAAGGAAGAAGCAAAGTGGAAAAATTAGCTTTTAACAAGGCTGTTCTCACTCTGAGAATACAGGTGGACTGGGGCTGATGAGATTTCTACTGCTTATACCATAATTACAAGGCGGCAGTACAGGGCAGCACACGTTGCATGTGTTTGTGCGTGTCTCACTGGACTGAGCAGCAGCAGTTGGTGAACTCCCTCACCTGGAGGAAGTGGATGTTGTCCTCACATGTGACCAGATCTTTCATCTGCAAGTCCCTCTTTTTCAGCTCGACGATCTCAGCCTCCAGCTTGTTCACGACCTCCTGGGCGTCGGTTAGCTTTGCCCGGCCGCAGGACTCCATCACCTCCCCAACCAGCGTCTGCATCCGCTCCACGGAGCACTGCAGCTCGGCCAGGGCAAGCCGGGAGTCCTCCTGCACCTGGTCTGCCGAGCGCTGTGCAGGCACCACAAACAATACATGCCCTGTGTTTGAGTGTTGCCTTTTCACCTGAACTCTCCCTTCCCATCACTACTTAATGCTCAGAGTGACCCGGAGCCTGTCTCAGGAAAAAAGGCAGATAAAGGCAGCCAGCAGCGTGGCGATTACAGACATTAACATGTAACCTGGAGGCTGTTTGACAAAGTCAACCAACTACCAGCAAATGGAAGGAAAATGCTGTTACTCCACTACAGCTCAAGAAAAAAAAAAAAAACGTTCTTTTGGTAATCCTTGTTGATTCAACTTATTCTCTTTTATACTTAATGTGCAGCTAAGAGCCTAGCCCAGAATCAGTGCTCCAGTAAAACCAGTTGTAGATGTTTTTGTACAGTTAGTTCAGGCCTACCTTTAAAGACTCCAGAACTTTCTTCATCTCTTTCAGTTCCCCCTCCCTCTCCTGGAGCTTTTGCTTGTTTTCTGACTGCAGCGCTTCCAACTCTGCCTGTGGCAAAAGGTGTACACACACACACAATCTCACATTTCTTTTTGACAGGGAATTTCCCAATGTGTCAATGCAGCAAGTGGTTTTGACTCCTACCCAAATGAATCTCAACACAGATAAAATGACTAGTAAAAGCTCCTTTAGTTCTGTAACAAAAATGAAACTTGTCACTTTTCAGAGCAGTTATACTGTCTTTGTATGTGGAGGGATCGTTCCTCCATATTCTAGACATTCTTGGGTTATATAGAGTCATGAGGAGCAGGAAGCCAGGAAAGTCATTATAAAAGGTACAGTGCACGTGCTAATGGGATGCTAGCCTACCACAGGAACACACACACACACACACACACACACACACACAACTACAAACCAGAGCCCCCAGAAGGAATCCACACAAACACAGGACAAACACAGGAAAACGTGCTGTTTGCAAACACATGGAGCCAAGTTCAGTATCAGATCATCCATGTCACTTCCTCTGCTTCTGTGCCACTCATCTGTGACAACGCACACACACACACGCACACACACAAAGACATGCATCAGTCACACAAAAGGAAGTGAGAAAGAAGTAAGACAGCAGACAGAAAATGCTAGTCGATTCTGCCCAGAATATATTGTTATAATGCTAAGAATGTTCCCTGACCGCATTCTCTCAGTGCCACCAGGCAGGATGTGGTATCAACACTGCAGCACACACTCACAGTGGAGAAACACTGCTCATTAAAACCATAAATCACACATGCAAATGGTGCGACTGTGAACGAGGAGGGTCACCTGGCGCTGAGTCCTCTCGGCTTTCGTGGATGTGGTGTCGTGCTCCTTGTGCTGGTTGCTGGTGCACAGCCAGCACACGTAGACGCAGCACTTGCGGCAGTAGAACTCTTGCAAGTACTTGTGCTGCACGCAGATCTTCTGCATGAGCTGCACCGTCGGCCCGATGAGCTCGTGGTGCTTGAGCGCAGGCGCCTGCTGGTGGGGCTTCAGGTGGGCCACGCAGTACGATGCCAGGCACACCAGGCAAGTCTTGGCGGCAGGCCGCGGGTCTCCCTCGCACACATCACAGAGTGCCACCGGCGTGGAGGCAGCCGGTGTTGGGACCGCGGGAGCTGGGGCGGCTGGTGAGGAAGAGGGGAGCTGCGGGCTGCTGATGGAGGTGCGGGACCTCAGACCTCCTCGTTTGAGTTGCTCCACGGCCTCCGCCAGCATGGTGTTCCTGCACAGCGTTGGCCGGGGACAGAAGCTCTGGCGGCACTGCGGGCAGCTGTATATGCCAATATGTTCGTCGTTGCCCCAGTAGTCCTTGATGCACTCCATGCAGTAGCTGTGACCGCAGGGGATGGTGACCGGGTCATTGGGCAGATCCAGACACACGGGGCAGTTGAACTGCTCCTCGGTCCACAGCTTGTTACTCATTACAAATGAGAGACAGAGTGAGGTGGCAGGAAGAGGGAGCTGTGTGCTGCTCTAGTTAATGAAGCCAGAACCAGCTCAGCCTTCCTCTATCAGGTGAAAAGGTGTGGGTGGGACGGTGCAGGGATGGAGCAGCAGGTTTGGGGAGAAAAACAGGACAGAAGGTGTGGAGCAAGTAGCATTCCTGGTTGTCACACTCACAACTGCTCTCTCTCACTCACACACACACACACACACACACACACACACAATTATAACAGGCCACATACGAGTTCAACATCTCAGTTTTTTTGTGTGTGGCTCTGTGATTATTAAATTGTAAAACAAACATAAAGAGTTTTGGTTTTATTACATCATTAATTCCTTCACAGTGTAGTTGCGAACTTCAGTTGTTCTGCGTCTTGCGAATATGACTCAAAGACATCGGAGATGAGAAGAGTCAGACCAGATACTACGATATACGCCAACACTGTGTTTCTGAACTGTTCCTCATACATAGGAACCACATATGTAGCGGTAATAACGATATTTCAAGTATGCTGTCATCCAAACGATGGAGATTTGAGCCACTTTTAGTCACCCCGTCTCCTCTTCCGGAATGCAAGGGGAAGGATATCCGTTTTTTATCCGTTATAGTTTTTTAACTTTTTTTAAAACCACTAGTGCGTTGGCCATTTTGTACTAGTGTCCGAATATTTATAAAGTAACTGTATCCACTACATAGTGCACTCAAAATATCCCGCAATGCATCATAAAAATTAGTGTACAACCGATGGTCACTACCCCATTATACCATAATGCATTGCGCTGGAAAAAAATCGGTGAAAAAGGGCAGGGAAGCAGGAGTTCTACAAAGCGTTTACCTTGAGAAAAGCGTTTTCGATGGAGCACTGCTTTTGTAAACAGGCTCGAGACAGATCTGAGTTGTGGCGCAAAAAACTACTTAATATAAGCTGTTCAAATCACAACGCAAACTTACACAAAATACATATTTATTGGTAAAATACACTATTAATATATTTATGATATTACACAATAATAAGTAGGTAGGTGTCTGGTTTCATTTATTGTCCACCGCTACTCGTTACGTTTTATTTGAGACAACGGCGACGTAATCAACTCCGCAGAAAATTTGTCCGAGTAGTGTGGTAGTGTGCAAATATTACTTGGTAAGTGAGCACACTATATAGTCCACTATTTCTAATACCCTATATAGTGCCCAGGTCCTAGGGATTGAGTGAGTAGGGAGCGGTTTCGGACACAGCCGTAGGCGAGTGACGTAACGCTTTCTGCAGAGTAGAGAGCCAATAGCTTCCGTCTATCTTTTTTTTTCCCGACAGCCCTTGCTCTCGAAAGTGAAACCAAAGGACGAGGGCGCTACTAAGTAACTATTACGGTATATTTTACTTTGATCCGAGCTGCTAAATATCGGATGCGACTAAATTACATTGATAAGGATACATTTAAACGACCAAACCCGAACGAAACTTTGGATAGTTTACTAGAGCGAAAATAGAAGAACTGTCAGTCCGTAAAAACTGATTGACTGCAGACACTGGCTTAAAAATTTCTTTTCCGTGGCCAGTGTATCCATAGAAGGAGGTATAGTTATTGTAATAAATATCACGCTGTGATTTCTGGAATCTGTCTATGTTTATTAATTTACAGTATCCGCGATCATCCTGAACTGGAGGGTAATTAAGTAGTTGACGTCTGTGTGTCTGATCTTTATAAGGCGTAATCGAAGACAAATCACCTGTACAGGTAATGTGGACTGAGCCTTTCCGATCGCGATATTGAGTTCTTATGCTTCCATCCTAACTGAGTGTTTCCCACTTTGGTTTGTGTCAGCTCTCCGGTTTGGTTTACCATCTGGTGGAAGAAATATGAACAACATCGACGTGCTTTATAAAGTGTGCGAGGAGCTGGACACTGGTGAAGTATCTGAGCTCAAATTCTTGTGTAAAGACCACATTCAGCGGAAGAAACTGGAAAATGTGTTGGACGCTAAAGATCTGGTGATGCGGCTAGAAGAGCACGGACACGTAGACGATTTGAACTACGTGGCCGAGCTGTTGTTCACCATCAAAAGGTTTGACCTACTTAAAAAGCTTGGCATGTCCAGACATAAAATGGAGGAACTGCTTCAGGGACAGCGGGACTACGTCTGCAAAATCTCCCCTTACAGGTAATACTAGGCGTGTTTAATTAACTGTTGATTGACAGCCGTAGATTGATAACAATAGCATAGGAAAAGATTAAGACTTTTTTTTTCCATTTTTAGGAAGTTCTTGTATGAACTTTCTGAAGATGTTACTGATGACAGACTTGACGCCGTGAAATTTTTGATAAAATTTCCCCGGGCCAGATTAGATTCCTGTAAGGTGAGTCCTGTTTACTTTCTGGTGTTAAGCTTGTTGTGCTGAGGCTGAGATGTGTTGGTCTTGCATGCTGTGCGTGAGTGTTCGGCTTGTTGTGCTGAGGCTGAGATGTGTTGGTCTTGCATGCTGTGTGCGGGTGTTTGGCTTGTTGTGCTGAGGTTATACACAGGCTGCTTGGCTGCCTTTGACTCAATGTTTTCAACGCTGGTAAAGACCAAATCAAGCCATAACTGTCTTAACGTTGGAAAAGTGTGGATATTGATAAAAATGTCAGTAGGGAAAGTTCAGTACTCACAAAGCATTGGTGGGGACGCATCCCTACCGCCAATGCTCGAATCTGTTGTTTCGCTTTGACGTCAGGTAAGCATCATTCTCTTGGTTTCATCATGTTGCAGAGCTTTCTGGACTTACTTACGGAAATGGAGAAGCAAGATCTGCTATCTGAAGATAACTTTGAGAAGCTCGAGAATGTCCTTGATAAATGTAGCCCGCAGCTGGCTACACGACTGCGAGCGTTTGCAGCTCAGAGGGAGGGTGAGGAAGGTGAGGAAGTCACTTTTGTGGGGCGCGCCATGTTAAAATGCATGCCAGACTTTCATAACAGTCATAATGGACTTTTCTGTTAGCTTCACACCTAAGGGACACCTACTTTCTTTTCAACAGACAATCTGAGACCTATGAACACACATGTTGTCAAAGAACCAGAAGAAAGCCAACCACAGGTTTGGCAAGTTCTCAAATCCAAATTTTAGAATTTTTTTTTTGTTTGTCATATTTCATAATGAAAAAAGTTTGTTTTAGAAATATTTCCTATACAACTTGATCTGAACATTTGATATTCTGGTTTATCTGATACAATTTAAAAGTAATAGAAGTACCTTTTTTCCATCCCTCAGCAGGAAAGCCTTCCAGGTGATCTACATTCCAGCTGTAAGTTTGACAATCAGCCTGTGAATGTGCCCTAAGAATAACACCACTTTCTGAACAAAGTATCTATCTAGATCAATTCACACACCGAGACTCTATTCTGCACCTCACCATTTTCCTATGCATAAACATCCTAAACATCAGTAGTGCTCTCTTGTTCCCCTAACTGCATTGGTCTCTTAAAATGTCTGAAGTTTATTTTCCTCCCGTCCTGTTTCCAGATGGGCCTCGGAGGAATTCGGATGACAGGATGACCCTCGCCTCTGATGCGGCCTCTGACTACATGACCAGCATGGTAAATTGCTTTATAAAACCCAGAATGGAGGTTGTGCTCAGTCTTACAGAGCCATAAAATTTTACGCATGAAGGAGTAACTATATTAACAGCAAAGTCAATGGAGGGAGGTATGTTGCCGTGTCTGTGGTAACCGAGCGAGCTCTTCGTTTTGTGCAGGCTGTGACCTATAGCATGAAACAGCGTCCACGGGGGCACTGTCTAATCATCAACAACTATGACTTTGCAAAGGCCAGGGAAAAGAACCCGAAGATTAAGGACCGCAAGGGCACACAAGAAGATGCTGGTGAGGATGGTGTGAAAAACACCTGGAGTTGAGTGCAGGTCCTCAAGTCTTAGCAGAGAGCTCACAGGACAGTACAGGTGGCTTGTTATAAAAAAAAAAAAATTGCTGTCAGAAGGTGATGTTGAGCAGATGACATGGAACACCACAGGGTCCTACATGGCAATGGTTGATCTGTAGCTAATCCTCAAACCTAGAAGAGAGCCAATTATGTATGTAACGGGTGTTACGACTGGAATTCAAATTGATTAAGTATGTTAGATTATTACCTTTTGATCTGCCTTCTCTTACTTTGTGGCTTCAGATAAACTACGCTCAACCTTCCAATGGCTACACTTTGACGTGCACCTGCAAAATGATTTGACTGGTTTGGAGATAGTGAGTGCGGTGCAGGAATTTGGAAGCCGAGACCACGGTCAGCTGGACGCCTTCGTCTGCTGCGTGCTCTCCCACGGTGAGAAGGGCTCCGTGACCGGCACAGATGGTCAGCAGGTCCCCATCCGAAACATCACCCAGCCCTTCACCAGCAGCCAATGCCCAAGCCTGGCTGGCAAGCCTAAGCTCTTCTTCATCCAGGCCTGCCAAGGCCAGGATCGCCAGCGAGGGATGAAAATTCAGTCCGACGGGGAGAATGCAGACGAAGTCTTTGAGGCGGACACGAGTGACGACCAGCCCGATGTCATTCCTGACGACTCGGACTTCCTCTTGGGCATGGCCACTGTGGAAAACTACCAGTCATTTCGCAACATCAAGAGAGGCTCGATCTACATTCAGGAGCTCTGTCGGCAGCTAGAGATTGGCTGTTGCAGGTATATAGGCGGCGCGTGCTTTTATATAGCAAATATGGCCCTCCTTCCATTTCTGTATTGCTGTTCTATAGCATGAATGAACGTGTGTGTTTCTAATCCAGTGTGTCTCGCACCCCTTGACAGGAATGAAAACATTCTGAACATCCTGACGCATGTAAACCGTGAAGTCAGCTTTGGCACCTACAAGGACTTCAAGCAAATGCCAGAGCCTAGATACACACTCACCAAAATGCTGATCCTGCCTGTTAATTAGAAGGGGTGTCCATATGTGGCACTGCCCACTTTGCATAAAACCTTGGGAGTTACTGTGTCATTTCATTACATCATGTTCACCCTTTTTATTTTCCTGCTTCTATCTTTTGCACTTTAAGGAACTGAACTAATGGTTCCCCTGTGGTTTGTCCCCTTTCACACTGTCTAAGCAGATGGGCAAACTCAATGAACTCTCCTTGGTGCACATAATGGAGAGAAGAAATATTTTATTTTTCTACACTGGGCTTTTAAAATCATTGCCATATTTTATTGTAAAAGGTGAAATATTTTACAACCTGTTCAGTCATTTTGTTTTGAATAATAAAAGATTAAAACCTTATAGAGTCCATTTTCTGAGAGAGAACAGTATGTGCATCAGTTCATTGAATATTGTTTGGTGAGTGCAGCGATGGGGCTGGTTTCTGTGGTGGGGGGAAGATGACCTTCTTCCGTAGTGAATACGCCGGCTGTGGCATCTGCTTCTTCGTGCCCCCCTGATCCGACATGCTACCAACCTCGTTGTTGACTTCAGTAAGGATAGATAGAAGGTCCACCCCTCTGCCCAAAGAAAGGTGTAAGGTAAACAGGCTTCAGTTTCCAAATGCTCTTTAGGTGTCAAGAATACCACAATGAAAACCAGGCAGAAAATTATCATTTGTCATTAAATTTTTGTCTTTTAGAAAATGCCTCTCATACTTGCATTAAAAAGCTAGTTATTTTGCCATACACCATGTGCAGTTAGGAATGCAGCTTGCCTGAGGATTCATTTTACAAACAAATAAAACAAATAGAAGAATTCTACAAACAGAATGCTCTGTCAACTGAAAACATTAACCTCAAACCTGAATGTTAAACGGAAAAGTGTGCATAATTAGGCAACTATTAGTTTGTAAAATTATGCAACTAAATTTCCCACCTCACTTATTTTCACTTGTAATAAGTCAAAATTAATAAACACTTTTGGCACGTAAAAAATATTCAGTGACCAGTATAGCCACCCTTCTTTTCAGTAACTGCAACAAGCCCTGCATCCATGCATCCTGTCACTCAACTTGATCTGTTGAACAACTTTTGCTGCAGCAGCGACCACAGCCTCCCAAGCAGTGTTCAAACAGGTGTATTGTCTTCCCTCACTGTAATTCTCATGTTTAAGAAAAGCCCACAAGTTCTCAATAAGGTTTAAATCAGGTGAGGCAGGGGACCAGGTCATTATTTTGATGTCTTTGAGGCCTTTGATGGCTACCCAAGCTACGAAGTACTTGGATGCATGTGCTGGAGCATGTCCTGCATAAAAATCATTGCCTCCTTCAATGATGCAGACTTCTTCCTGCACCCGGCAGTAGGTTTGAGGATTCAGTTTAAGTCCATCTTCAACCCAAAGCCCAACCAGGTCATCCTTAGCATTAGCAGCCAATACCCATAGCCCTCCTCCACCTTGCTGGTGTCTGACCTAAAGTGGTGCCGTGGGGCCAGTACCGATCCAGCCACGGGTCCATCCATCTGGTCCATCAAGAGTCACTCATTTCATCTGTCCACAAAACGTTTTCTTCTACATTTCAGCTTGTGAGCCTTGTTCAGTGAACACACCCCTTTCACCTAACTGCCCGATTGCACAGCCTTAAGAGCGTGCATGTCATGAATGTTGGGTCTTGTTTGTTTTCTGAGAATCTACTGTACTTACTGGTAACTTGTTTGCCATGTAGCAATAAAAAAATATACTAAAAACCTGGATTATTCTGGATAGTCACATTGTACTGCTCTTCTTTTGAACAATACTGTACGTCAGGTGTGTGTATATGGTTTACTGTGTAGGACAGATTAACTGAAAATTACTCACACAAACACACCGTTGCTACTGTACAATAGTTTCAACTAAATGTGTTTATTTAATAGTTATTATGCAAAGTTTGTTAAAGCCCTCTACTAAAGTCATGAACCTTTAAAAAGCGCTCTGGTTAATGTAAGGACTATCATAAACTCAGATGTAAACCTGCTTTTAGAAAAAGCACATTCTGCACACACCACATCAGAGAAAGTGACGACTTGCTGACATCAATAAGTCTATAGCAAAACACAGCTTCGAGAGAAGTAAGAGGTCATACATTTTGGGTGGTGTTGGTGGTGATGATGATGAGGCACTGACCTGGGCACCAGGAGAAGCATCTTCTGACAAAGAGACTGGATGTACCAGGTCCCCAGCACCTTGTCTCTGAATGAGGCATAGTGAGGCACGGTGGCCATGCCCAGCAGGAAGTCCGCATCAGCAGGGAAGGAGTCCCTGGGCACGCGGGCGTCGCTGTCGACGGAGTCGGCGGGGCTAGGCCCGTCGGGCTGGATGAAAACGGGCTCCTGCTCACGCGTCCCCTGGCACGCCTGCACGAAGAACAGCTTGGGTTTCTGCAGAAGAGAGGCACAGAGGCGGCCCGAGAACGGTGCCATGAGCTCGTCCAACCGCACCCTGCCGCCGTCCACGCCATAAACCACGCCCTGCAGGCCGTGGCTCATCACGCAGCACGCGACGCAGTCCATCCGGCTGTGGTCACGGCCGCTCAGCTCCTTCACCAGGGACAGGATGCGCTCTCGGCTGCAGTCCCGCTCCGTCTGGGTCTCGAAGCCCAGCCATCTGAACACGGCCTCCAAGTTCTCTGACGGGCAAACGGAGGTGCAAGTTTAACAAACGCACAGTTTTACGTGGCGCTGTGACGGCACACGGCTGAGCCCCGCTCTCGATCTGTCGCTTACTCTCGTCCACGTGTGTGCCCTCTCTGTTTTTCAGCTTGTCCCACGACTTCGAGAAGTCGTAGTTGTTTATGATGAGACAGTAGCCCCTCCTCTCTCCCGCCATTTTATAAACCCCCAGCTCCTAAAAGACACCGTCCGTTAGACGTGCACGGTACAAGGCAAACAGACGTTGTTTCAAAGACGGATCTTGTTTGTTTCATCCGCATATGATGGTTTTCAGAACTACTCAACCAGAGAAGTGAAAGATGAGGGCATTCAGAGAGAGGGGAAATGGAAAGACTTACATTTTACATTAATGTTTGGAAACGGCTTACTGTGCAACACGGAGACATCCAGAGAAACACCAACTATACAACGCACTCATTTGAAAAGACCAAGTGCTGCTTTTTAAAATGAAGCTTATCTTTTGACAGAGAGACAAAAAAAGGTAACAGTGATGTAAATTAAATTAATTAGTAGTCGTTGCATGATTTTCTTTAAAACTTCTACTCTAGTCTTCAAAATGAAACATTTGGGAGTATTGTTTAGCATCTTTGGAAGTACATAATTTAAACATCTTTCCTTACCTGTTGGGGGGGAAAAAAGGTTAGTGCAATGAACGTCGCCTGCCTTGTCAATCGTATCTTTTGTGTTATTTTTATAATAAATTTTTATAACAGAATTAAATCAACATTATTAATTTTCAACACAAAAACTTGTGGAGATGAATAGGAAGACGGATACCTGCTGGTCTGAAGCTTCTGCCTTCTGCTCTGCTGGAGGATTGCAAAGATTCTTCTCTTCAGGTAAAGAAGTGTAGGACATATGATGGCTGTATTCTGACAGCGTAAAACACAAGGTGTAAAAGCAGTGAGGTGGATCATGGGACAAAGTGAACATGGGAGTTCGCAGCAGATACCAGGGTTAGGTACAGGAGAGCTGGAGAAGGTGGTGGGACAAGCTTGCCTGTGCGGTCGTCCATGCTCTGCTGGTCCCCAGTGCTCAGCTGGTTGTCAGTGCTCTGCTGGTCCCCAGTGCTCAGCAGGCTCAGGCTGTTTGACGTTTGTGCCAGCCTTCCATCTAAGACATGTTCAGATGTAAACATCATCGTCTCACAAGCTGTCATGCAGGTCCTCCTCCAGCAGGAGGCTCTGCCTTCTGTCACACAATGTCCACGGTAACCAACACAGAAGTACGTCGAGAATGCAGGTGGTGCACAGACGCCCATTCGTTTTCCACATGAAGAAACTTAGTCTACGCAAGCGGACTGAACTACAGGAAACCAACTACAAGCACCAGCTCACGTACATGGCAGTCTACACCACTCAGTAAAATGGCCCCGTACACCATAGCCAAAACAAAGGTGTGCCAATTCAAGAAAGCCATTAGTGAATTATACTGTATATGTAAAAGAAGCATATGCTATCTGAAGACATGTTCTTAATTCAATAAATTACAGTGAATATCTCTCAATGCATGAATTCAAGTCAAATAATTGCAGAACTGTGAAAGACAAAAAAGGCACAACAAGTACTGCCAACTGGCCACCTTGAGAAATGGCGTATACTGTGCAAACGATGCCTCACAATACTCACCGACGGAGTCCGAGTGTCTCAGAGGGGGGTGTACCTGTGAGACAACAGGAGAAAAAACTCCAGGAGGGTGCACATGACCTTACTCTTCTATGGCAAGGAAATCAGTGATAGGGAAAAAGCTAAAGAGGTAGGTGTGTGTGTGTGTGTGTGTGTGTGTGTACCTCTAGTGGAGAAGAAGTGTCTTCAGATACGGACATTTTCACGTTCACATCAGTCTCTTGCAGGACGACAGGCTCTGCAGACATAACTGCAAAACATACGCGCTATGGTCGAGCAGTTCTGCAGACATGTACATCATCATCATCCACTGCTTTTTGAAATTACACTGCACCCCCCCGCCAAATGTGAAATCTTACACATCCTGTGGTTCTCAAGCAAGAATGTCCAGTACTTTAAAATTAATTCAGCACCAGAAAGCAAGTGTACCAGGGGTGACAAGGGCTTGAACTCATGACCTCGTAGCCCAAACAGAGTTACCAGACAAGACAATTAGCCCACTGAGCCAAAGACCAGAATCCATCACTTGAAGGCCTAATTGTACGCTTGTCCTGATTTACCCAGGGATTCTCACCATAACGCTTTCACAGCCACTACACAAGTAAATATAAGATACAAATCAATATTGTGAGATACTTTTTTGTGAAGCCTTTACAAAATCTATTTATCAAATCTAACTGTTTCACATGAAAATATTTAAACTGGTATCCCAGCATGCTGTTTGTATACCATAAACTGGGAAACCAGTGCCTTGTCCATGACAAAATGCTTCTGAAGGTGCCATAACACTTACTGTGCTCTCTTTTATATTGACCAATTCTTTTTTTCAGACTGGGATTCACATTTCCAATGACCATCTCCAGGGTCTCCACATTAGTGCTGTCCAACAAGTCCTGCTTCTCCATCTCCTGTAGCAGTTTCAGCATCGTCTGAAAAGAGCACACAGCCCAGGGGTTCAGCAGGGTGAATGCCAGTGCGGCACACAAGGTGAGCACCGCGCCCGGGACAGCCACAGGCCGTCAAAAACGCAGCTGCAGGTGACAGACATGTCCTCTACTCACGTTGCACTTGTCAATCGTATAGCGAGGCATATTGTTATGCAGCAGGAACTTAATTCGTTTAAGTTCTTCTTCGGTGATGTTCTCCGACAGGTCCAACAACATCTTTCTGTAACACGTTTCACATAAAGTTTACTATTGCCTTATTTTATACCCTTTCCTTTTATGCATCATTGCATTTATTTTGAGGGTAAAGGGCCGGCTTTGCCAGGCCACCCGGCATTAAAGCCTGGCAATTTCGCGAGAGATCCAGCTCCACATTCAAGCAGAAAGCTCACCTGAAGGGGGACAAATACTGCGTGTCCGCAGTGGGTAGATTCAACTGGCGGATTAAGCTGCGCCGCTTGCAGCTGTGAAGTAGCTCCGTCAGCAGATGGGGCTTCTCCGCGGAGAGCAAGTCCTGCTTCTGCAGCAGGGAGAACAGATCGCTGGCGGCGGCGATGCCGCCGACGTCCCGCTGCAGCAGGTCGGTGCACAGGAACGCCAGCGAGTGCACCTCGGCGGCGTCCAGCGCGCGCTCCACGCGCAGCAGCACCGCCTGGAACTCCATCACCTGGGCACGCGCAGGGGGACGGAGACACGTGCTCGCGTCAGGCGTGCAGAAGGAGCCGTGGGACAACAAGGCCACGCCAAACACAGCCTGACACCCGTGTCGCTCCCGCAGATAACGCAACGCGCCCTGTTGTGCCTCCTAACTCCCGGTAAACCTTCTGCCAGGCACCGGCCCCGAGACGTCCATTACGCCACACCTCTTACTTTCACTTTCAGAATGAAAGGAAACGAAAAATACTTTTTTGTTGTTTTTTTTTTGTTCTTGTTTGTTGTTGTTTTTTTTTTTTTTTTTTACAAAAAATAACCCTTTTATTCAATTTTACAGTGCATACACACTAGGCTCGAGTAAGAAACACGATTAAACACTCCCAACTCACCACTGTGAAACTTTTTTTCTACGTCCTGAAGGATGAAATTCTCTTCTAATTGAAGATCTGTTTGAAAAGAGCTGTGTACACGTCATTCATCACGTTTCCATTGTACCATTATCGCGGTTAAATGATTATTCGGAGCTCTCCAGGAGCAGACAGGTCTTCGGCGCACATTTTTTTACGCCCGGCTCAGTAGGCGTGTCTGCTAACTCCGCTTTTAATGTTTTCCTGATTTCCCAAAACCAGCATCGGAATTTATGTAATGATCACTTCGTTAAACTACAATAAGTATCCACTTAATGTAGGCAAGCAGTAATGTTTTTTCTAGAAGCTGTCGATACGAATTAATTTTCATGTACTACTTATATTAGGGTAACGTCTCGTTTTTTAAGAAATAGGAGCGAATAGTGCTCAGACCGGACGTATTCGTATTTCCCGATGCAGCAAAGTTATGCACGCAGTCTGTGCAGTGTTGACAACATGAAATGTAATATTAATCATTATTATTGACACTGTCTTGTGTGAGTCCTGATTGGACTTTTGAAATTACACTGCACCCTCCCCCCTACAAATGTGAAATCTTACACATCTTGTGGTTCTCAAACAAGAACTGAGGTCTCCAAAATCTAAAACATATCTTGACCCAGCCCAGGACAAGAGTAATACACTTAATATGTGTACGTACACACACACACACACACACACACACACAAATCTTTGCTTTTGTGAGTGTTAATATGAATACTCTTCACATTTAAAGTCAGTGTTGTATTTTTATTTGATATTTAAACTAAAAATTAGTCAGAATTCATACATTTTTTTGTGTCTCATTTTTGTTTGCATAATAAAGGTAGTGTATTTTATAATGTCCTCATGCACCAACTCCTGGTAGAGGAATGCAATTGAAATGTCTGTGCTGGATCAAAATGTATTAAGGTGAATACATACATTCACCTGCCAACCTCAGTCTGGAAATATGTAATAACGCAGGGCCAAGTCAGTATAGGGGGTGTTAACGAGGACCTTTATTAACACCTGACAAGACAGGTGTGTGTCATAGCACAAGACACTGACCTGAAGGAAAGTGTTTAACCATACCATTTTCTTTTTCATTTTCATTAACTCTTTGGCTTTGTTTGTTTGTTTTCTTTTTATCATTAGTCACATACTGGGGCACGTTTAGTAACCCTAGTGACATAACAGACTTCAAAGACTATCCTTGGGGGCTTCATCTAACCTCTTCTACTTAACGAATATTTACTTCACATCCAAAGATAAAAACTCAGGATCTGAATAGAGCCATGATTTTGAAACCACCCCCCCCACCACATGACCCTGTTTCTATGGGTGGGATTCCTCATCCCAATTCTGAATATTTCTTACATTTCACTACACCTTTCTGGTCACACCACATTGATTTATGGTTGTAAACAAGCTTTTGTTCTAAAAAAAAAATGACAAATTGCTTTTGTTTTTTCATAAACAGCCAAAACACCCGCTACACAACATGCTGAAAGAAGAAAAAGCATTTTAATGTTAGTGTCACGTTAAAATTCAGCAACAGAGGTTTTTCCTAATCTATGTACAGTCTTGTCTATAGATCTAAGCGATCTGCATGGCCCAGACAAACAAGTGGCTCCATCCTATGACATCATCAACAGGGGACCTGAGGATGAGCAGAAATTTAGCTGGCCACCACGTGGCTTGCTTTTTACTCTTTTTTTTAAGTATGGTGCTTCCTCGTTTATTTGTGATAATTTCATTAACGCTTTGCAATCAAAGCTTTCGCAGCCATGCAGGACCCATCAGCCAGGAGTTTCTCATGCTTGGGATCAATGTTTTGTATAGGAAGTTGCATCAGGTGAGCGTCTGGTTCGGATGCTATGCCCCTCCCTACCCCTCAAAGTGTTTTCGCTGAGACTGTTGGAGAGAGGAGTTCCATCGTGCTAAAAACAAAGTTTGAAAAAACTGGGCAGGACTGGGTGGGGGG